>NXFB01000505.1:36761-50906 GCA_002525835.2 Ipomoea batatas | reverse complement strand
TATCAAATTAGGTTTTCTGATTTGGGGATTTTGGCGTCCATACTATACTTAGTGAAACAGGTAAGGGAGAACGTGGGAAGTCTGTGAAATTACGCCGCTGCCCTTGTGTTTCACGGAGAGTTGACGCCCTTATTAACGGAGGACCACATTGGGTAAAAATTGGAAAGTCATGGATGTTATTGGTTAAAATCATAAGTCGAGGACCAATTTGTGAATTATGCTATAGTCGAGGGACCATTTTTGGTATTTACTCATATAAATATATACCACTCAATGTTAGGAAATGCACAACAAAATTATGCACCATTAGGTACGCATCACCAAAAAATACACCACTGGTATGCAAATATAGACCACACAGTGTTCGAAAATGCACAACTAGCAGGGGCTCGGAAATGCACAATTAGCTAGGGGCTTAGAAATGCAAAATTAGGGACATGGGAGTTACAGTGTATCATTTTAGGTGTGTTGTGTGTTTTTTGGTGTTTTTGTGCATTTTCATTGTTGTGCATTTTCCTAACATTTGTGAAGGCTTTCATTTCGGCCTCGACCTTCTCACCTGCAAGGTCGGCATCAAGTCCTAAACGAAGACACAACTCCATCACTAGTGGCCCTATGAAGACCGCTTGAACATTAGGCTTGTTTTGTGCTCCAAGTCACCTCTTAACTTGCACTCCCATGTTCACATCCACCCCTTTCTCCCGATAGATTGATGGCCACGGCAAGTCGAATTGCCTTCAAATGGTTTTGGCGGATCTTTCTTGCTTTCAAATTACTTGAATCATACTTCGCACCATTTGTAATTTGGCCCCAATAGGTCGCGGCATCCTTATCGCATTCAAACTCTACACAGTACCTTTGGAAATAGGGCATGCTCATCTCCTCTCGGGTGTGAAGTCCTAGAATTAAAGCCAACTCATCCATGTCGTAATGATTATACTTCTTCCCAAAGAGCACACAGGAGATAGACTTGGAGCATAGTGGAATTTGGGAGGTTTTCATGGTGCACAAAGTAAACATTGGGAGGTTAGGAGGTTGTCATGATGCACAAAGTAAACATTGGTGATTGTGCATAAAGTAAACATGGTGAATGCATAGTGGAATTTGGGAGGTTGTCATGGTGCACAAAGTAAACATTGGTTGGTAGAGAGTTTGATCAATTAAGGTAAACGAAGAATGAAACAATCAATTGAAATGGAGCACGGGAATGAATCATGCTCGGTTGTGATGCCTCACCGTGTGACTTAAGCAAGGGAATGTTGATTCAATTAATTTGGCTATTCAAGGGTGCTAACTCTCAATCCCTTTCCACAACTAGTGTACTAGGCTCTCTAGCTTAGGAATACTTATTAGGTAACCAAAAGCATTAGAGACATTTCATTAAACACTTTGGCTTCACACTTTCCTAGTAATGTACACTTAGATTTCCATAGGATTCATGATTGCAAAAGCTAACCTCAATACTAATCACTAATCATGCTTAGATCAAGACCTTAATCTTCTAAGAGATTGGCTAAAAACTCTTAGAATCAAATCAAAGCTACAATCAAAGAACAAGAATAGAATTCCAAAATAGAATGAATCAACTTCCACAAATTAGAATTGAATATCAACACTAGGCATGTACAACATTGCACAATTCAATCCCTTAATGAAAATAGATACTCCTCTTATGAAATTGAAATCACAAAAACCTAATTGAATTCAAGGAATGTAAATTGCAAACACAATTGGAATAGAAAACTGGATTAGGATTGAAATTTACCTACTAGATAGAAATGAAATACAACTTCAATGTAACTTTGTTCCTTCAAACTTGAATCAATGGAAGATAATCTCTATGATATCTTTTCTCTCTCTACAAAGCTCTTGAATGTAAATACTAATCTAAAAAGTGTAATCTCAAAAATGATCAATCATCCTTTCAAAATTTCTAACTAAACCTTTAAATAGTCTTCCCAAAATTGCTCCTTAATTTAATCATTTCGCACCTCCCGTCCACGCGGGCTCCACGCGTGGAGTGGCCTTCCAGCTTGCCCATTGGTTCCCGCGACCTATAAAAACACTTGAAAACACCAAAAAATAGTTTTGCACTAGACCTACGCATTAGAGCATAAAAACTCCATAAGTTATTCACAAAAGGATGCTAAACACTACTAAATAACCCCAACTTAGACCCTTTATTCTAGTTATCTTGTGTGCTTATTAGTAAGTCTAAAACCAATTCACACACACTCATCATAATAAATTACTAAACATGCTTCATGTACAATCCTATAAGAATAACTAACAAAATGTATAGATTCAAGTAACTTGATTTAATCATCATACATTGGGAAAATAGGCCTAGCATTAGCTTTAGACAACCATAATAGAATAATTTTGCAAGGTAAGGCAATAACCATTTCCTAACACAATCATAAGCCAATAAAAGATTGTCATAGTATAATAATTCTCAAATTTTCATAGATATATAGGTATCATTTATACCACTCTCGCTCTCAAGAAAGTATACAAACTTTGTAGTAATAGTACCAGAGGAAACTCGTTCCACTACAAAAAAACGCGGAAATAACGACGGACTTAGCGACGGATTCATTCCGTTGCTAATATGTTGATAGTGTTAATATTGATTATTGTTGGGATGTAATATTACACTGCTATACTTTTGTTATTGTGAAGCTCCAAATTATGAAATCCAGTAGATTATGTATTAATGTATTTGATACCATTTCTAACGATGTTAGACTTTACAATTCTATACCTTTGTTATTGTTATTGAGCTTGAATTTCTTAATATAATATATTTTGCGATTATATTATTGAATTACCATAGTATAAATTAATATAGGTATGAGATATAAAATAGTGGCATATTTTTTTAAAAACCATTTTAAAAATTTAACAACAAATAAAAATGGTAGCAAATTCATAGCTAAACACCTTATAACGATAAAGGATGGTAACGAAATAGCGACGGAAATATCCGTTGCTATATTTAGTGACAGATATTTCTGTCTCTATTCCCATACAAAATTTTTCACAAGCGACCTATTTTTTGTTGCTTTAGCGACGGAATTTCCGTCACTAGACTTAGTGACGGAAATTCGTTATTCCCTCGCAAATTTCGTCATTAAATCGTCGCGGAGAGGAAAATAGCAACGGATTGTTTTGGTTTAGTGACGGATATTTCTGTCGCAAAAGTTAACGGCGGAAAAAACTTGCGTCGCTAAGTTCTAGCGACGCGCCTTTTAGCGACGGACAAATTCCGTCACTAATCCATCGCTAAACTGTTTAGCGACGGATTTTTGCTATTTAGCGACGGAATCAGTCTGTCGCTATTTACGCGTTTTTTTGTAGTGTTCAATCTATCAGTGCCATCATTCTCATCATATCTCATCAATCATATCATATATCATGGGAGTGGGGAGGTTAGGTCTTCACCAAGTGTGAATGACACTAAATCCGGACATAATAACTCTCTACTGGCCTATCAACCTCTCCCCTACTCAAATAATCATTTGGAATCAGGACCGCTACCTTAAGTGTACACACTCAATCTCTAACTGAGATTCCAAGCCCAGCGAGTAATAGCTCAAGCCTTAAGTATACCCAAGATTTTTCTACCGGGCTACTTACAACATATATCCAGGATTTTTCTACTGGATTCTCATTCATCACATCATTTCATTAAATCTTTTGAAAGGATTATGCTTCAATCGGGTCCTCCAAAATATACGTTTTCCTCACATATAAAATAATAATAATAGTATAAGCAATTCAAACCCTCTTTCTTCTCATAATAGGATTTCATATAATGATACTAACATAAAGCATAACTAGAGGTTCCAAATCATAGAGCAAGTATAAATAAATATATATGCTTATGTATATAGGTTTAAAATAGTCTCTACATGAAAATAGAGAGATAAATATCTATACAAGTTCTTAAAGAACATAATGATATAAATATAGGTTTCTAAAATATGTAAGTAATTATAGGGTACGAAACTTGATTTAGGTAAATAAGAAAATGAACACATATATATTAGATATGCACAAGTATAGATACTTACAACCATAATGACTCAAGTATTCCCAATCATGCCCTTAGGGCAACAAATCAACATTTTTATTCATCATCGAGGCCATAGATATGCCCATTTTAATATTAAGTCAAAATTATCATGCCCAACACATATAACAATTTATACGTGCACTACACTTAATAGAAAGTCATGCTTCATTGGGAAAAAGAATTTCGTACACATATCACACATAGGTAGCTAATCACAACCGAACCAAACTTGAGCACACGAGCCATAAGGACCTATGAGAATGGTTCGTAGCAGGGCCATGGCCACATGGCACAAAGGCCCGCGCCAAGGCCTATGGCCTCACAGGACTAGTGCGGCGGAACCCCACGGCAAGGGGTGGCAGGCCTTCAAAGCCTGCCACTCCAGGCCTGCAAACTGTCGGGCGTGGCCGACGAGCCTCCTAGTCCCGTGGCCAGCCCTGCACGACAACAACGCAAGAGAAACAATAGCCTCTAGTTCATCACCTTCAACATTTTGCACAAGAAAATCTTCATAGCCATACTTCAAATCACTTCAATACCATTCCACCACAACAATACAACCTCCATTCATCACCCCATATCAATATAGACCACTGTTGCAAAAATCGGCCGCCTAGGCACTACGGGTGTAAACAAGCCGAGCCGAGCTCGAGCTCGTTAAGGAAGGCTCGGATCGAGTTCGAGCTCGAGCTCGATCGAGCTTGAAAATTGATGCTCGAGCTCGAGCTCGGTAATTTCGAGCTGCTCGAGTTCGGCACGAGCATCTCGATTGTTCGAGCTCAAGCTCGAGCTCGAGCTTGAATTTGAGCTCGAATTCATGCTCGAACTCAAGTTCGAGTCCGATTTTGAACTCGAATTAAACCTGTTTGATTTTAAATTCATGTTTCAATTAAAAATAAACTATAATAATATATGTGTGTGTGTGTATATATATANATGGACTTCCGGACCCGCCAAATGCAAGTTTTTTGAAGCGTCGATCATGCTTACATCAGCCACAACAACCTGTCCCTCCACTACAGACTGCTCACGACGGCGCTTTAAATCAACATGGAAAATATTATTCTCTTCTATCTCCGAGGGGTTCGAAGAAGAAGACACGGGTGCAACGGGCATACACACAGGAGTCTCCGGGAGATCTGCAAGTATCCACTTAGCCCCCACTTTCTTCGATTGTCGTCGGGTCCCTACTCTCATATCCGCACCATACGGATAATCCTTCGCTTCAATCCCTTCCAAATAAGCTTTGCGACAAAACTTATCCGAATGACCCAATAAACCACAGCAAAAGCAAAAAGTATTAAGGCGTTCGTATTTGAAAATAATCCAGTGAAACGATCCATCACGCATCCGTAATTTCATGCGCCTTTTAAGAGGCTCAGAAATCTTAAGGGTAACCCTGATGCGGAAGAAACTCTTCCAAAAACCTCCAAAATTGTTGGGGTCTGCTTTGACAAACATCCCTACATAATTGCCGATCTGCTCAACAAAAGCAACATTAGCGTACATCGTCGGGAGATCATGGATCTGTACCCAAAAATCCACGCAATCCAGAGTTACATCTTCCGGTCGAGTTCTCGGGGGAACTGGTTTACACACAAACAACTGATTCTCATACGACCACGGGCCATCATCCAAAACACGATGCATGTCTCTTTGGTGGGGAAACTGGAATGAAAAGAGATTATCCTCCAGCGGAATTACTCGCACGCCCATAACGGGACGCCATACGGATGCAAGAACCTGTTGCATGGGATCAAACTTAATGGGGCGATCCGTGAGCAACTTCCCAACAATCTCATAATAAACCACACTCCCACTAGGCTGATTAGGATCAGGGGCATCCAGACCGCCCTCCTCCTCCGCCGCTATTGATAAAGTTGCGTACGATTCTGCCAAACCCTGGGGATCCATTGACAATGACCAAACACTCTCAGACCGAAAAGATCACTGTTCAGACAAACGGGGGAAAAAACACGAGAAAAGACAGAACGGTTAAAAAACCCTATAAACCGTAGGGAGAAAAACTCTCTAGAGAGATCTAGAGAGAGAACCACTTGGTTCTAGGAAACTTAATTAAAAGAAATTTGTTCAAAATTTTTTAAAAAAAAAATAAAAAAAAAATTGTCGTTATTAATGTAGACTGCATGTAGAGATGAGAATGATGGTTGCTCTTTCGTTTTTGAAAATTGCGTAGGCAACTTCTTTAGTTCTTTGTATCTTACTTACAGCCTTACAACTAGACAGAGATATAGCAAATACAGAAAGAAAGCTACATTAAAGTAAAAAACTTATCAGGTGTTCATCATTCATATTAGGGTTATACTTATGTGAGATCATTATCTCATGATCCGTGAGAGGGATCATGTCGAGTCAATATGAAAATACTTATACTAAAAATGTAATACTAATCAGAAATAAAGTGTTTTTTTATTTATAGGGTAAAGTGTAACTAACGCTTTTCAATGAAAATGTAATACTTTTACATTTTGATATAAAGTATTACATTTTTCATCAAAAGTATTACACTATCCGGTATAAATAATGTTAGCAAGTGTTTGTTACTTATAAGAAAAAATTTAATACTTTAAATCGAAATGTAAAAATATTGTATTTTTTTTCAAATGTATTACAGTTTTCACTACAAGAAAAATCGCGATTTGTGACAAAAAGTTTCCGTCGCGAAACAGATTTTGCGACGGAATTTGTTCTTGTATGGAAAAAATTCGAAAAAATTCCATCGCGAAATATGACGAAGGAATTCCCGACGGAAAAATTGCGTCGCGAATTAGCGACGGACAATGTTGCTAAAATCGCGCCTAGGCACCGATTAATCCCCACCTAGGCGCTAGGCGCCGGTCGACCACCTAGCGTATCACCTTAAATGGTGATCTAGGCGCCTGGCCAGCTAGGCGGGCCGCTTAGGCGCTGACCGCCTAGGCCTCCTAGGCACCGACTAGGCCGCTTAGTTGGCCGATTAACTATTGTTCTTCTTTTTTAATGGGTTATTTCACTCAAAACAACATTGTTTTGAGCTAAATAACTCTAAATTGTACAAACTCTAGATATGTTTTAGGTTAATATTTAATATTTTAGTATTAACTATTAAAGTATTATATAATTTACAATTATTAGTCTTTAAAAAATGAAAAATACTTAAATAAATTTTTTAAAAATAAAAAATAAATTAAAAAAATACACGGGCACCTAGGCGCCGATTAATCCCCGGCTAGGCGTCCTAGGCACTAGACGCTCCCCGAGCGCCCAAGGAACGCCTAGCGATTTTTTCAACCATGGCGACGGAACTTTTCTCCGTCGCAATTTGGCGATGAAAAATAATTGCATAGCTTATTCTAGCACCATTTTGGAGACAAATATTCCGTCGCAAATAAAACGACGGAATTATTTTTCAGTCACAATTTTTGTCACAAATATTCCATCTTGCTATTTTTAAATTATTTAAAATATTAATATAAAACTACAATGATATACTAAAACACTATTAATTCTAAAATATAACATAATACTAAAATATTATCAACCCACATTATGTTCAAGTAATAATACATTATCAATCCATATTTGCTAAGTAATAATAGTCAATTCAAAATCTATACAACAATGTAATAGTAGCCTTCAAATTCTAAATTTCTTCTTGTACATTTGCAAAATTAGCATTGTCAAGCGGTCGAGATTTTGAGGTCATAATTTAAACGCCCCAGATTTTCAACCTACAAAAAAGAAAACCAAGAAGGAAAAGAAAAAGTGATTAGATTAGCTTATTCAATTATTAGGAAAGAGCTTTGAGAATTGGTGGTCCTATTTTCATTGCTTCCAAGTGTTTAACAAATTCATACTTTGGAAGGGAATACATATAAAAATAAAGAAGAAAGGAATTAGCGAGCAGAGACAGTGGAGAGAGATGGATTGAGGGAAAGAGTTCTAACACTGACTTCAAAGGTAAATCACTTAGAGCAGATTAATAGGCAGTAAACAGTTATAATTTGGAAGTAGAAGTAAAACATCATCTCATACACAATATAAATCATTGACTTTAAAAAAATGTAAATACTATACTAATTAAAGAGTAAACTAACTATTCTGGATAGACACAAGCATTGAAAGGACTCAATGTAGCTACACAAATAGTATTCTCTATAAAGATATTCAGGTTGGGTAAGATAGTAGGCTATCTAAATGGCTCAACAATATGTATAAAATGAGCATGTACACCCTAGATATTGGAAATATCAGCCCAAACTATGATAGGCTATCTAAATCACAGGTTATTTTATTAGAATTGCTACTTCTAATTTTGTAGCACAAGCAGTCTCAACTCAAGGCGTCGCCTAGTCGTCGACGCCTAGGCGTTCGGGCAGTCGAGAACGACCGCCTAATCTGCTCGCCTCGCCTAGAAAAAACGACCGACGAAGTCACCGGAAACCACCGCACGCGCTGGCGCGTGACGGCGGAGCAGCTCGGAGACGATGACGCGTGAGCTCTCCGATGGCGGCCGGACTCCTTGCCGTGGAGTCGCCGCTGCTCCCTGAACCCAGCCCAGGCACCGACTTGCTCCAATAATAGGTTAAAGGTTGAAAATATTCATATTTGGTCTGATATTTATATATATACACATATAGGCATAGAAAGGAAAGACTCTTGAGCTGTCCAATACACTGCAAGTCTCAAGGAACAAGTCTCAAGGAACCTTTGAGATGCCCAATACCATAAGTCCCAAGAATATATATATATATATATATATATATAACTCATCGCCTAGGCGTCAACTAGGCGATCGACGGCATCTCGCCTAGAAAGTCCGCCTTGATAACTATGGTCTCAAGGTCATCACATTCCTTTATTCTCTTAAGTCTTAATTTTAAACACGCATTTAGTTGTAAATATATACTACAGAAATCTTGCAGAGAGAAATTTTGATATACTAACCTTATGGGGAGGAATATGCATAATGTTAGTGAAGAGTTTATGATCAGATGCACAGAGGACAATATCAACTGAAAAACTGATGGAATGAATCAGAATTATCACTCTAATGCTCTATATAAACTAACCTGTAAGAATTGCCTGGTCAACACGCAGTTGATCACTCAAAATCTCTATCATTCTCATATCTGCTGGAACTTTGCAACCCACTAACAATAGTGAAACAACAAAGTAAATTGGCATTAGATGGCTTAATAAGAAAATCAACAGAATTTCTCATGCATTATCAAAAAGGATTTTCAATCTCTTTGTATAAGATTTTTCTTTGAGGTTTTGACATTTTTGGCCCTAACGTTTTCCTAATTCCTATTTTGACAGTATTATATTAACACTATTCTTCAAAGTTGCCCAGTCAATATCCCTATTCTTCACAAAGTTATCAAAAATATGTTCCTCCAACACTAATAACTCCATCAAATACTAGCGATGTTGGGTCCAAAACTGGGCACTTTTTGTCCAGTGAGTTCAACACATAAACATTGGAACAATATTATATATATATATATATACATATATAAAATTTTCTTATAAACTTTATTTTTGTGCCACACTTGCACACCACAAAATACATATGGAAGCGCATCAATCACACATAAATGGGACAGGGTCCTTTATTCTCAGGCCCTAGTGAACAGTGCTTCTCACACATCCGAACACTCTACACTTTCCCATTTCTAATGGAAACCGGACTCTAACCTTAAGTGTGAACATCCCCGAATGAGGATTCCAAGCCTCAACGGGAAGTTACCAGCCCTAGTAGCCAAGATAACGTTTCTACTGACTACTCCTTTAATTAGGGTACACAGACCCGCCTCAACAGGACACACCATAGTGCCCTAGTACCCGAGGATTGTCACTTACGGACACTCCTCAACATAAAATAAATCAAATCAATCACATAATCAAAAATTTCCCTTAGCTTCCATAATTTTTTTTTTTTTGAAAAGAGCTTCCATAATTTAAAATCATTAGGCTCAAATAATTTTGGTTCAAAATAAAATAATAATTTTGTAAATCAATATTTTGATCAAAACCATACTTGTACCCAAAACATGAAATCTCATCTTACACTTTAATGGTTTAAATAAAATCCTTTTATCTCATCCCGAACATCATACAAAATACCTCAAGAAATACGGTGCATATAAGTATATATAATTACACTTTTGCAATAAATACCATGTATACATAAATATTGTATAATAGAAAAATACATATACTATAAAATAAACATACATACATGTATATTTACTACTCATAAGGTATAGTACTCATAAAAATACATTTTTTTCTATACGGCCCTATAATATATAACTAATCGAGTGCATACGTATAATACACATATACACGTAATATCGATAGATGATAATTTAACATATACATACATTACTCTACACAATTATAAATAAAGCACTTAACCATTTCATACTTAAAACCATAAAAATTCAAGATATACATGTACTCATATATACAAAGCAAATAATTTTTATTTTTTTTTAAATATAAACATACGTATGACACTAATATATATAGAAGAAATATTTTTTTTTATTATAAGATTCGTACGTACATAACCTATTATAAGGGTCCATCCCATGATGGCATGATGAGTTATCGTCGCAACAAGCTCATACCTCCGACCCTGTTGTAGTTATATACATAAACATATGATTCTAATTTTAATTTTAAAATAAAGATCATAGGCAGGCATTGTGAGGTGCACGCTGCGGGCATGTAAGGTGCACGCTGCGGGCAAGTGAGGTGCATGTGGCGAGCGCCCTCCGTGCATTTCACACTCGACTTCTCTCTGTTCATTTAACTCTAAAAGGGAAAGAATCTCTGAGAGGTGCACGGTGCGGGCAAGTGAGGTGCATGTAGCGAGCGCCCTACGTGCATTTCACACTCGACTTCTCTCTGTTTATTTAACTATAAAAGGGAAAGAATCTCACCTCAGAATGGGGAGACACGAGCAAATCACGTCCAAACACAAGCTCCAAAGGGAAGTGCACAGGTTTGTGCAACTTGGCACTTCCTTCACTTCCATAAGTGAAGCGCATCAGATGCAGCACCATAATATCAGAAAGCTCTAGAATCTTGACAGACTTGCTCGCACTCACCACTTCAGCCTGAAACATATCATGTTGCAAAATGTTGATATTCGAGAAGAATTTGACAAGGATTAATTTCCTCTATTCCTAATTTACTATGCAAATCTCAATACAAAAGAGAAAAGAGAAGACATTTTGTTGCATAAATTAACGGAGTTCACCTTCCCATCTGCTGATGTTTTTTTTTTTTTGAATGCTACTGACTCTATTACAGTGTAGTATCTGTTCCATCTGCTGATGTTTTGTACCCTTCTAGAGTCTCTGGTGCAGAAAATAGTCAGAGAGCATCTTCTATTGTACAAACAGGATCCGGGCAAATGTTAAGGTGGAGCAACAGAAATGGTTGTACAGTTGCTGAGGCTTTATTACCTGCATAGATTAATGAAAGCAAGCTGACACAACTCACAAACAAGAGAAAGCAAAGGACGACGTACCATCCTCAGTCAAGTTGTAACACCCCAATTTTCAACATCAAAGTTTTTTTTTTGATCGAATTTTGCTTATTTTTTTTTCTTTCTTAATAATTCACTAACAATATTGCGGAAGCTTTACAAAACTAAATTGAATAGGGATGCTACCGCCACACCTAATCCTTACTTGATTAGATGCAAGGCTAACCTTAAACAATACCAAGATAAATAAAGATATACATAAATATATGATTCCAATTTTAATTTTAATTTTAAAATAAAGATAAGAGGCAGGCATTGTGAGGTGCATGCTGCGGGCATGTAAGGTGCACGCTGCGGGCAAGTGAGGTGCATGTGGCGAGCGCCCTGCGTGCATTTCACACTCGACTTCTCTCAAAAAAGAAAAAAAAATGCATATAGATGGAAAAGAGAAAGAGAGTGAGAGAGAGAGGGATCATTGATAATCCACACATAAATGCTGAGTATCAAATACCAATGTGGCATACCTCTTGCCTTCACAATGCTCTTCAACTGACCACCAAAAATTTCACTTAATTTTGAAGGGACAAAGCTCTGTGTCCTGGTAATTGCAGTCTTATTCCGTGGGCCAACAGTTTCCCAATTTTCATCATCATCCATATGTACAGATGAAACCAAAGAGGAGTTCCTTCCAACACCATTTGGCAACTCACCTTCTAATTTCAGCAATTCATCATGCATCTGATGCATAATAAAACTGAGGAATTCTTGAGCATCTTCTTGCCTGAAATAATTGCAAATTCAACCAATTGCCTGAAAGTATTGCATCAAATTGAATCTAAACATCCAAAATATTTCTTTATGTTTGTATGAGGCAGTATATTTTAAGGCCATCCAGTGAAGACTGCCAGTAAGAATTTCAGTAGGAAGTAGTGGTAATTTTATTACCAGGAAATCAAAAGAAACAAATCATAGAAGAAAAGTTCCGAGAAAGGAAAATCAGTAACCCAAGGAACTGCACCTAGAAGTAAATATACCACAAAGGGTGAGGGTAATCCAGAAGTCTTAGTTAGGTGGCAAAAGTTAACAGAATTTCTGCACAATATTCATGGACAGTTCATCATAGAATACAGAAAGAAATGCTTAATTAAAATAAAATTCTAAATAACAATGCTTAATACAGTATTCATGAACACTACATACAAACCTTGGTCTGCCAGTCAAGCTGTTTGGGACATCTGGAGTAAAACTTTTCAAAACTGATTCAAACATCAGAGGGCGGAAAGGCTTCCCAGTCTCCATAAATGCCAGATCTTTTCTCTTCAAATTTGATTTGAGGGGCATATCGAAATCAGAGATAAACTCAACAAATGCACGCAGCGTAGAATACCCACTCTGTCATGTACAAAATTAAATTTGAGTTAAAGTTCAATGTTTTATACTTCCATATATTATAAGAAGATAACCAAACATGCAAAGTACCTCCGGTATCTCACGAGTTCTAAGTTCCTGCAAGAGTTGAACAAATGGAGCACAAGAAAGCAGGGCCTGAAGGGTCGCATTGAGGAAGCAACGCCGCCGCAGCTTCCGGCACCGGCGAGTCGAAGCCTGGAGACCGCTCAACCACTTGTTCATCTCCGATCGATACTCCGCAGAGGATCGTTACTCCGCAGAGGAGTAACAACGCCGAAATCTTCCTTCGAGTTGTGGAGGAACTTCGACGCGCGAGGATCCTGAAGAGGCACAACAGACCTAGCGTCGCCATAGGAGGTAGCGGTGGTTTCAAAGCCTCGAAGCATGATCCGTCATTCAATTCGAGCAGAGTGCTCATTAATCATCGGTTTAAAGCCCTCAGTTGTTCTTCATGGAGCAGGTTCGTGAAGAATTCGAGCAAAATGCTCGTCTATTCTCTGTTTGCAGGTTTTAATCAAAATTTGCGGAGCAGATTCGCGGAAAGGATGAGCGCAGAGCTCGTCGATGTAGCGGTTCCTGGAGTAGATCCATGGAAATCACGAGCACATTGCTCGATAATCGTCAACGATTCGTGGAGCAGATCCATGGATTCGTGGTGCAGAGTAATCGTAGTTGTATCATCGCCGCAGCGGCGAACGAAGGAGATGATCGCAGTGCTCGTTCATCCATCAGCCGTAGCCATTCCTGGAGCAGATCCAATGGGGGGGAAGCAGTCTCGAGGAGCGGTGGCTGAGATTGATCCTCTACTGCCGCCGCAACCTAACTTTGCCGTGAAGAAACATCTGCGATCCAAGCCTTCTCGCAGAATTCGGACTCATTCGTCGGCCACCTCTGAGTTTCAGTCGGATATTCTCCAGGAGAGTTCCGATTTGGATTCGATGAGTTTTTTGATGCTTTGCTTTGTCTTAGATCTTCGTTGCCTATCGCCCCCGCTACTTTGCGAACATGCGGCAGTCATAGAAGCATGTACAGAGTATGCTGAGATCATTAAGACTGGTAATCAGTATATTTTTAATATGCAAGACAATCTTCTCAAAGCAGCTTCGGTTTTTCCTCTGTTGAATTCCCATGGGGATCATCTGAGTCCCCTGTT
>NXFB01000504.1:44983-57343 GCA_002525835.2 Ipomoea batatas | reverse complement strand
GGAAATCCTGAAAATTCTTTGTGTTTAGCCCTATTTTGTGGATCTGTTTGTTGGGCTTAGTCCGAAACACCCATTTACAACCGATGACATTCATACCTGGAGGAGCATGAACCAAACACCAAGTCTGATTATGCAGGAGCGCATTAAACTCTTGATCCATTGCCTCACGCCACTCCAAATGTTTAACTGCCTGAGAATATCAAGTAGGATCAGAAGGGGAAACATCAGCAACCAGGGTAGCAGGAGGACCCTGAGAGCGACTCCTAGTAGCCATAGCATGGGTGCGAGTGGTGGATTTAACTGTCTTGCCACGGGGTCTGCCACGAGGCCTAGCAGTAACTACCTCATCAGCCGCAGCAGCTGGTGGTGGAGCAACCACAGGACAGGTATGGAGAACAGATTCAGCCCATGGAACAGAGGGTGAAGGCGGTGGAATCTGCACTGCAGACTTAGCAAAAGGAAATTTAGATTCATTAAAGCGCACATGCCTGCATACATATACCTTATTAGTCAACAAGTCCATACATCTATACCTCCGAAAAGACTCTGGATAACCTAGGAACACACAGGGAGACGAACGAAAGGCCATTTTATGACGATTATATGGACGTAAATACGGATAGCAAAGACACCCAAAAACACGAAGAAAAGAGTAAGATGGTTGAGATTTGTGAAGAAGATAGTAAGGACTGGAATTATGCAAAGTAGAATAGGGCATTCGATTTATGAGATACATAACAGTCTCAAAAGAGTAATCCCAAAATCGAAGAGGCACAGAAGCATTGGCTAAAAGAGTCAGACCTGTCTCAACAATATGCCTGTGCTTACGCTCCACTCGCCCATTTTGCTCATGGGTGTAAGCACAGGACTGCCTGTGCCGAATCCCTAAACTTGCAAGAGTAGCATGCAATTTCTTATATTCACCACCTAAATCAGACTGAATAGATTTAATCTTACGATTATATGTACGCTCAACCATGACACGAAATTGATCAAAAACATAATAGAGATCAGACTTAAGCTTCATAGGATAATACCAAGTGTAACGGGAATGGTCATCAACAAAAATAACAAAGTAACGAAATCCATCAGGAGACAAAACAGGAGTCAGGCCCCAAATATCAGTATATATCAAGTCCAAAACATTCGAACTAGAAGTAGCAACACGAGACAAAGGAAAACAAGCACACTTGCCTAACTGGCAGGCAGTACATAAACTAGAATTACATCGAAGCGACGTTTTAGACCCACTAACTAAACAGGAATGCAAAATAGAACTAAGAACCCGATCATGGGGATGACCAAGCCGACCATGCCACGTTGAAACAGATGCACGAGCAGAAAGGAATGCAGAAGGCGACAAACGAGAGTAAGAGACTGGTAGAGTGTATAGAGCCCCAGAACTACTGCCCCGCAGTAGAATGGCCTTGGTTCGAATATCCTTCACAAGAAAAAACGAGGGATGAAACTCAAAAAAGACATTGTTATCTGCAGTAAATTTCTGAACAGACAAAAGAGAAGCAGAAAGAGACGGAACATACAACACACGAGATAAATTGAATGAACGAGAAGGGGGTACTAAATGATGAACGACTAGTATGACTAATAGAGAGCCCCACACCATCACCAACACGTAGAGTGTCAGCACTGACATACTCCTCAGGAGTAGACAACGCAGCAATGTCAGGAGTGACGTGATCCATTGCACCCGTGTCCGGGATCCACTAGTGTGATTCGGTTAGACCACCACCATTATAAGCTAAATTAGCACTCAAGCCAACCGCCTCATTGAACCTGTCACAACAAGCATTAGCAGCATGCCCTTGCCGACCACAAATTTGGCAGACCACCCGACCACCACCGCCGGAGCCACCTCGGCCGCGAGAACCACGACCAGCCGACCATCGGCCGAACTGGCCAGCACGACCACGCTGACCAGAACCTGCACCACGCGGTCCAGAACGCTGCGACCCGCGCTGCCCAGACCGCCGACCAGCACCGCCACCCCGATGCACTGCGTAAGCCGCCGGCGACACACCACTGCCGTAAGCGTCATCGGCAATGAACTGCGCAGCACCTAGATGATCAGCCAACTCCTGAAGAGTCACCGGCGCACCACGAACGGACAACATCGACGCCAACGTACTGAACTCCGGCCGCAACCCCCAAAAAACGTACATGTTTTGTTCGTCGAGAGTAACCGGCCGACCGGCAAGGGTGAGTTCCTCGACGATTACCTTCGCACGCCCTATATAATCAGCAATGGACAGATCACCTTGCCGGAATCCATGAAGCTGCCCAGTAAGGTTGAAGATGCGAACTCGAGTAGAAGACGCTAGGGCTTGAGTAATGGCTTCCCAAGGCAGACGACTCGTGCGGTAGCCAACAGTAAGGGGCATGACTTCATCGGAAAGGGAAGACACCAACATGGAGAACAATGACTGATCCTGACGACGCCATGCTATGTAAGACGGATTCGGAGTTGGCAGGGAATACGTAGATGCCGCCGGCAGTATGGTGGCAGGCGCAGGTAGGGTGCCGTCGACAAATCCCATTAGGTCATGACCAACAAGAAAGGGGACGACGAGGGTTCTCCAAAACAAATAATTCTTATACGTAAGCTTGATGCTAATGTAATGATGAGCCGTGGACAACGACCTCATAGTGGCCGAAACGGAAGAGATGGCCGCATCCGAAACAGTACGCTCAGACGAATTAGCAGAAGAAGCAGCCATTAGAACGTAACCTAGGCTTAACTGATACCAGATGAGAACGTAATATTGTATATACTGACAATAATGATTACAGAGTCTGATGAGGAGAATATATATGTACAACAGAGGTATAGAGATAGTAGGATATTAAATCATAGTATAACTCTAAGTCATAGAGTCCTAATAATATTAATATAAATATACATCAGTTATAATCATAAACAAATCTTCGCAACTAAATATTAAAACAAAATTTTAAGCCAACCTAGTACTGGGAGGCTGGAAGCCAGAATCTCTTTGATTTTGGCGGATACGTTGGACAGTTTCGTCATCATCTGATTTTGTGCCCTGAAGGATATATAAGAGCATGACTAATTAATTAATTAAAAGCAAATATCAATAAATCAATCTTCACGTTAAATTGTATTAATGATTTGTAGATATTTAATGATTTGTACAAATTTATATTAGATATTACAACTAATTATTTACAATGATTATTGAAAAATTAGATTAAGGCAAAATATATGTAATTTAATTTATACAAAGTTAAATCAAGTGATCTTACTCAAGGTCCAAAATAAGGAGGTGAGCATAGGCAACAACACTTTTTGCGATCCAGTAGTTAGCCAAAAACATTGATGATGAATGTCGAAGCTCAAACATGAGCTCGGTGAGATCAAACATGGACTTTATTGAGTCATTCAAAAAAATTTCATTCTCAGTGTATAGCAATGAGTTTACACTTTTTCTTAGAGAAGTCATGTTGTAGGATAGTCATTTCCGATGACATGATTGTGAGGAAACATAAGATTTTCCTCGGATGATCGCAAAACATGCGAGTAACATGATAAGTATCAAAGGAAAGAAATAATTGGTGGTAATTAGTGGAAGGTCTAAAAGGAATGAATCATATGTAATTATAAGATAATTGACTAAATATTATTATGTATATTAGAATATATAATTACATTTAAGGGCGTATTGTAAGACTTTTCCCAATACAATATATTATATATATTGTGGGCCTTAATAATGTGGTGCAAGTGGACTAGGCCCATTAAGCTATAGGTTGGATTGGACATCTAGGTTTAGTCCAATCCACCATATGCCTATATAAGCCTGCATTGATGGGATGCAGGACAGACGATCATATAGACACCTACAGACATGGTACTCACACTGCTCAGACAATACCAGGACACCATCTAGGGTTCTGAGTCAAGTGTGAGACAAAACAGTTAACACACTGCAGATTTACAAGCAGCACAACAAGGCATCAACTATGGCTGGAGATCTACTACGATTTACGCTTCCGCTACTAGGAGTTAAGTTAATCGTAAATTCATTATGTATGTTTAGATATTTATTGATCTTACATTTGGTATCAAGAGCTTTTACAATCTCTGCCTGGTTGTTTGTTTTGCCTAAAACAATATTAAGTTGAATATGCATTAAGTTTAGTATATGCCTTGGTTTTCAATTACATTCATCCTAATTCATCAAAATATGCATATAAAATATATATCTTTTGATGTAATTGAGTAAAATATTATGTATATTTTGAATAAATTATTTGTAATTGATTTAAGATGGCTGGAATTATTATTATTCTTTTTGAATTATTGATTCAGTTTCAGCACTAAAAAAAAAATCAGCATGGAAATTTTTTTTAATTAATGAAATTACTGATACTTTTTTTGTTTGCCGACGGCGGGATTTGGTCGACAATGTGGTCGAGGGTGGATGACGCTGGAAGCTGTTTCTCCTTCTTCAGGCGACTCCTGATGCTGCTCCTCGAGCTCTAGTCGACGGCGAGAGGGATCCGGGTGTGGCGTCACGGTGAGGACGGCGACGATGGACGACGGGCTACGTCGCGGCTGAGGCGACGTCCGGCTTCCTTTTCCCCTCCAAGCGACAGATTACCGTTGCTTCTTCGTTGGAAGCGGTTACAGGAGATGGCAGAGGCGGCATGTTTTTTTGGGTTGCCGACTGCCATGGAGAATGACAGTGGCTGCGGATCGTGCTTCATCCTTCAGGCGGCATCTTTCATGGAAACCGATGGAGCAGTGTCCAACGGCTGAAGTGGGAGGACGAAGGTGGGCACGTTATTCCGGTGTCGTCGCGGTGAGAACGGCGGAGGACGAAGCGTTTTGGCGTCGCGAGCGGCGGACGGTGGGCGGCGTCGCTGCTAGCTTTGCGGCGAGGCTGTGTTCCCGGCGGCGACTAGGTTGGGCTCTGGCAACATCTGGCTCCTTCAGGCGACGGATTGACGCTCTTCTTCCTTGCTTCTTCACCGGCGGATTCGTTGCCCTCTTCCATTCTTCATCGGCGCTGGTACGTACGCTAATTTCCATTTTTAATTAATTGCAATTATATTTATTTACCATATATTTTATTTACCATAATTATATTTGTCATATTTATATTATATATATTAATTTTGGTAAATGGCAATTATGTTGTTTAAATATTTGCCATATTAATATTACCATATTTAATATTATATATATTACTTTGACAAATGGTAAACATATAGTAACACTATACATATTAAATTTTGGTAAATGGTAATTATTTAGTTTATTATTATCATATTTATATTACCTAATTTAATATTTTATATTATTGGCAAATTGTAAATATATAGTAATATTATACATATTAATTTTTGGTAAGTGGTAATTATTTCGTTTAGTATTGCCATATTAATATTACCTTAATTAATTTGTATATTATTTATGGCAGGTAGTAAATGTATGGTAATTGCTTGTTTTGAAATATTTAATACCCTTTATTATTTTTTTTCCTTCATTGTGGTATTAAATTCATTATTGAATTTTGAACAAATTATTAAGTTTTAATTTGTTTAATTTTAATTTTAATATTGAATATTCGGTTTAAATTGTATTCAATGTACTGTTACAATTTAAATATTTAATTGTGGAGTTTGAGTTTGTAATATGCATAATAATCTGGGCATGCTATATATATATATATATATATTAATTGCACTAATTATATTATTTGATTGTTATAATTATGCCTTTAGAAAAGCATGTTCATTAAGATTGTTTTTAGAGCCATTTTTTTAAGGTCTGAATTAATTGCTTATTATGCATGTTTTAGTACCTTTTAAGTGAATTTAGTGCCTTTAAGAATAGATTATGCATATTCTTACTATTTCGGTCAATACTCCATTCGTACTTCTTTTGGAGGATTTCAAAGCACATTAAGTACATAAAACTATTCATAGTACTACCCTATTTAAAGCCTTATCCTTAGGTCAATCTACATTTATATAGATCAACCAAACAATTTTACTTCAAATATGAGAACACATGATTTAGGGAAGTTTCTTGGGGAGGAATACTAGTTCCCTGGCCCTGGCTTAAAACGCCTTGCTGGCTAAAACCGCCATATTGCTCTCTGTCTAAGGAGTTGGTTTTTAATGGAGCCTTAGCACCAACCAACTTTCCTGGGAGTATACCTAAGGATTGTCTATCATGTTTTGGTTTAATTTGTTTGATTAGGCTTTAAATACCCTTGCCCACTAGGATTATGCATCGGTATATAGCTTGGTAGTTTTGTCATTAAGGGTGGATAAACCTTACCCAAACCGTACCCATTCCGTTTCCACCATTCAGTTTTGGTAATATTATGTACTTTAGTTACCCTCTCTCTCTCTATTATGCGTCTTAAAATTCCTCACCAAACCTTAAGTTAACCGCTTATTTGGACTAGTCACATATGTTATATTTACAAATATGGAACATTAAGAAGGTGTCTTACCATAATTTGGTTGTCATTGTTAAATATTAATGGTGGTTATAATGTTGATTATTAACATCAAATATTTTAATTAATGAAACCATTAATATTAATATGGTATTCAGTTATAAATCCTGAATTATTTCCAATTAAGTTTATGTGACAATGTTCCAGTCAAGAAAATATTCCTGGCATTTTTCGGACTTTAAATTTTATTAAGTTTCAAAATTATATCCAAGAATGTTTCTACAGTTAGTGATTTTAACTATTGTTTTTCCATATTTAGTCTCCTATTTAATGTTATAATATTATTATGGCTATTGCTTTTTGGACTATTTGCAATTTGCCATTAATGATAATATTATTAATTGGGTTATGAAGAATCACTTTAGTAATAATTTTAGAAAATCATATTTGCTTAGGCAATTGACTATATATTGCCACTAATTCCATAATTCTTTAAGTTCTTTGAATTATGATTTTAGTACGTTAGGCTCATAATTGATTAAGTATGAATAAAGAATATTTAGTGTAAATTCACACTTTTTAGTTGGTTCATATATATTTTTCAATTAGTTTTATACATTCAGCCACATTAAGTGCATAATATTACGTTTAATTATGCAATTTTAGTTTGTGAGATTTTGATTTACAAATGACAATATATACTTTTGGTTAGATATTGTTGAAATTTGTAAATTCGATCTATTTCTCATAAATTTGATCTTTATGTATTAAAAACATTTCCATGGGCTTAAAGTTTG
The DNA here is from genome assembly GCA_002525835.2 of Ipomoea batatas. NCBI lineage: Eukaryota > Viridiplantae > Streptophyta > Magnoliopsida > Solanales > Convolvulaceae > Ipomoea > Ipomoea batatas. The sequence goes on along the minus strand of NXFB01000504.1, from coordinate 50,094 downwards.
AAATTTCAAAGTATATATTTATTACTTTACTATTCAAAAATTTGGGTCTCTTTGGTTTGGATTCCTTAGAGTTTGAATATTAAGTTTATGCTTTGGAAGCTCATATTAAAAATTATCTTTAAGTTATGTAATTTGTTTAGAATATATGAGTTAAATGCCTAATTTTATGCATATTCATTTGTCCATCGCATAATATTTTGTTATGCAAAATATTTTTTTTATTATGCCTTTAGCAATGCAGAAATTTAGGATGAAATTATATTAGTTCCTAATTAAGTTGGACTTATGCATAAACTTTAGTTACGGTATTGCCTGAACTTAGTACATTTGGACCATTGTTTTAGTTCACCCGTTTAACTTTTAATCATAGGTGAACCATGCAATTTTGGTGTATACCCTACAATTTTTTTTAGGTTTATACACCAAACAGTTATACATTGAGTGCATATGAATTGGGGAGGCGTACTAGTTTTATGGCCATGATTTAAAAAGCATCTCGTGCCACTAGTCCCCTTAAATATCATATATTTGGATTTTCCCATCACGATCTGGTATAATTTGTTTGTTAAAATTTTACTTGTTCCTTGCCAATGTGATTTGATTTCAGTTTATTAAAGAATAGCCATAGCATCTTTAATTTACTGATCTCTCTTAAAGAATAGCCATAGCATCTTTAATTTACTGATCTCTCTTAAGCTTCAATCACATAAAAGTTAGGCAATGAATTGATAATTGTCTAGTGAATAGCCATATCACATTTCTTTAATCACATTTCAGTTTATTAAAGAATAGCCATAGCATCTTTAATTTACTGATCTCTCGTAAGCTTCAATCACATAAAAGTTAGGCAATGAATTGATAATTGTCTAGTGATCTTACAATTTTAATTTGGTTGGGGAGTAGCCACAACATCCTTTAATCAATTAAAATTATATATTGAGCAGTTTATCTTGATCACATAAAGTTTTAGATAAATCATTTGTGGTTAATTGTATTTAATATGATGGAATTTAGCCCACAAGCAATTTCGTTATATTTGTATGATTAATTAGGATTAAATATTAGACTATGATCATAATTTAGCCCACATGCAATTATGTATCGGAATATAGTTTAGTAGTTTTATCAGTACAGATAGAAATAAATAAGTTTATTTATTTTATGGTTATTTGTAAATAATTTCCATCTTTACCATAAAGTTTAATTTTATGATGCAAACTTTAGATCATATTTCTTAATTTACCCACAGGGATTAAAAAAAAGGAACATGATTTCTTAAGTTTTATCATAATAGTTTAATGAATCTCGTTGATTAAAACTTTAGCCTACAGGCAAGTCTTATATCACTTGATTCTTCAACTCATTTGATAATTGTTTCATCATAAAATTTCAGTTGGATCTAATTGAGTAAAACTTTAGCCCACAAGTAAGTTTGATATCTCTAGATTCTTCTGTCTATTTCATAATTGAGATGAAATTTTATCATAAGGGTTTTAATTGTATTTAATAGAATTAAAACTTTAGCCCACATGCAAGTTTTATGTCAATAAATCCATCACCCATTAGATAATAATTTTATCACAATTTCTTAGAATTTATAAATTTAGTTAAATTATACTTCTAAGTTTTCATGGTTTGCATTGGCAAAACATGTATTTAGTTACTTCCCAAAATTTAACCACTTTTATTAATTATTTCGCGAATCTTGCTCGGTTATTTGGACTAACTGTAGTAAGTTACGTGATATATTCGATATACCTCTTTTGGTTTTCAAGAATAAAAATGTACCTCTTCGAGCCAAATTCCAACTTGGTTTTGAAAAGTGTATTTTAGTATATCCAACTAATGGTGGGGACTTATATCTTCATTATTTAGTTGGATTGGAACCAAATATTGATTATTTAGTATTCCCAACTAATGGTGGTGAATTATATATCTTCATTATTTAGTTGGTCAAATCAATTCTGACTACGTATATCATTAATTCTGCTGAAGAATATTTTAATCAGTGGGAGTGATAATTTTTAAAAAGATCATTCAGATGCTCCATTAAGAGATTCCACAAGTATCAATCTTGTATTTGTTCACATAAATTCATAGTTTCAAATTATTGAACATTTGATTTTGCAACATATTTATGAAAATGTTGTAACAATATTAAGGAGTTTATTAGAACAAAACATTTAACTTGTGATACACTGTTATTTAAATAAATTCTTTAGCATGTAATAGAGTCTTTAGTTTCTTCAAAATTGATCCTAGGCCATTTTGATTTATAAGGCTCAAGACAATTTTGCAAGACATAAAACTAAGACTCATAATGGACTTTAAAGTTATTTAGGAAGTTATGGTGTATATTTAAAATTCCAAATTTATGGACTTAGAATTTTAGTTTATTGTCTAAGTTGTTGGAATGCTTCTATGATTATACTATCTTTTGGCTATTTTGATGAGTGGGCGTGACAGACGTGTCAACTCCAAGCTCTTGGCCGTTAGAGGTAGTGCTTAAGTTAAGTTATAAAACTAGTCCTGGAACATAGTTAGCATTATGCTAACATTAAGAGATCTCTACTTCAAACATAGTTAACATTAAGGATCTTAGAGATCATGAAGTGTACTCTCTTGTACAATTTGGATGGTTTTCTCTTTTAAGGTGCGCATATATATTGTATTTTTAGAAACATCCCTTAAGGTACCAAGAATAAACGTTGGGTTTGTTCATAAAGGACTTAAGTTGGGGAATAAAAATGCATGTGATGCATAGAAGATATTACTCTGTCGAGTAGAGGACATATCGCTATGATTCATGTGTTTTGTTCTTTTATGAGAGTTACGTTGTGCTAGTACTTGCACCAAGTGGGAGACTGTAAGACTTTTCGCAATACAATATATTATATATATTGTAGGCCTTAATAATGTGGTGCAAGTGGACTAGGCCCATTAAGCTATAGGTTGGATTGGACATCTAGGTTTAGTCCAATCCACCATGTACCTATATAAGCCTGCATTGATGGGATGCAAGACAGACAATCATATAGACACCTACAGATATGGTACTCACACTGCTCAGACAATACCAGGACACCATCTAGGGTTCTGAGTCAAGTGTGAGACAAAACAGTTAACACCCTACAGATTTACAAGCAACACAACAAGGCATCAACTATGGCTGGAGATCTACTACGATTTACGCTTCCGCTACTAGGAGTTAAGTTAATCGTAAATTCATTATGTATGTTTAGACATTTATTGATCTTACACGTATCACTCTCCACCCCTTCAAAAAACACCTTGTCCTCAAGGTGTAGGTATGGAAATGAGCATATACATGCCTTGATGATATTGCTTGATTGATTTGCCAAATGTAGACATCATAGACAACATGTTCATTGGATTGCCCTGTAACAGAATTCTTTGTTGGTGTCATGATTTGGACCAATTTGGGAGTCATTTCTACTGTAAAGTGGATAGGACTTTCCTTCAAAGGGCAAAGACAATACTGATGTGAAAATTGACTCTTGAAACAACAATTGGGGAGACTTGTTATACCCGATTGTAGTCGTTGCTTTAGCTTGAATTGGTGCTTCAATTTGAGTTGAATCCATGTAGATCGTGACATGACCCTCTATAGTATTTGATGCATGATCTACCTCTTCATTAGTAAAACTTTTAATTTCTTTCTCATTGCCTTGATTAGTATAGTCCTCACCAACAATTGGACTAGAACTCATGTCAATCACATTATCATCAAACTCTTTTTTTATCATTACTTTCGCATCAATTTCCACCTGAAGAGTGGGAGTTTGATGATCTATTTCCCCACATGTAGCCATTATTAATTCTGCATCAGGAAATTCTATACTCATAGTGCAATACCCATCATAAATGTTTTGGCCATGGAATGCTTGTTTGGCTATGATTGAATCCACGATGCATGGAATCAAACCATACCAAAGCTTGGAAGGTGTGACCATCATCATTTAAAATATGAATATATTGCACGGGTCCTTTCGTAGAAAAGATCTCATACAATATAAAATCATCCATCGGATACCATACTTGGTGTACAGAAACCAATAAGCACCAGTGAGTAATATTTTCCATAATAAATTTAAAATTAAAAAAAAACTTTTTAATTTTTTTTTCCTTTCTGTCGCTTTTTTTTTCTAGATTCTTTCTACTTTTTTTTTTGTTGTTTTTTTTTCACTAACAAAATACAACTTTAAAAATTACAAGTGCAAAATGAAATTAGTAAAGATATTAAGATGTGGCTGCCAGTAAAGATTGTGGTTGATTGGATGATGGTGGCTGGATTGTGGTTGATTGGATGATGGTGGATGGGCGGTGAGCAACGTAGCCTCGTGTGGACGTACAATGATCTGACAGACAGACTTGAGGAAGGGTGAGTTTTTTTTTTTTTTTTTTTCAAGGATGCAACAAAAATAATTATATATTCTAATATACATAATAATATTTAGTCAATTATCTTATAATTACATATGATTCATTCCTTTTAGACCTTCCACTAATTACCACCAATTATTTCTTTCCTTTGATGCGTATCATAACATTACTCCCTTATCATGCCACATATACTTTGACAACAAACTTAGTAGATAAATGGCAGTTGAGTGACTATCATCATAGCTTACACAAGTGAAGGCTATCTAAAAATGAGAATGAAATTAAAACAAAAAAGTCATCATTTAATTTGTACTCATAAAATATTGTGTGATGAATGGGATTTATATATACCATACCACAAAAGAGAGTTGTAAAATAACAAATGAAATCTCCTTCTGAATATGTTCTTGTAACTGTAACCTGTCTTGCATTGCTTCTCCAGGAACCTAAACTCATAGTCCATTAACACAAAGTTAAAGTGATGAAAACAAGAATGGAATTGTACTATTTATAAGCAGGAATAGTAAGAACATTAAAGAATTCTCTCTTTGGTCCTTGATTATTCGATGAAAATTTACTTGGTGACGTTGATAATAACAGTATTAATTTGTATTATATATACGCCACATTTAGGTGATGTGTATGATAAAAATTCATTCACTATAGGTGCATATATATATATATATATATATATATATATATATATA
>NXFB01000504.1:7298-20880 GCA_002525835.2 Ipomoea batatas | reverse complement strand
TTCAGATTATGTGTATCTTTAACTTGTTCTATGATGGTCTTCTCTTCAACATTAGTAATTTGTAGTTGTGAAATCAATGTTCTTGATGGAGAGAGAGGTTGAGTTGCCATGTCTTGCATTTAGGTAAGATAAGAAGAGAAGAATTAACTCTTTGAAAAGAGAATAATTGAGGTATACTTGGATTGGTTCTGGCCATGAGTCATGACAATGTAGCTCTTATATAATATAGAGATTAAAAATCTTGTGGAATAATTAATTGAATTTGCTTCACTGTAAGGAAAAGAACCAAAGAAGAATAAAATCATTTATTTCATTATATTATTGGGTTATTATATGAGAAGCTTGTCTTCGTTCTTACAAAACACAAAAGTAAAATAGAATAACTAAGGAAGCTAAGGATAGTATTATTTTTTGTTTTTAAAAATTTCCCGGTCTCTTTCCTTCCCTTACTTTTATTACTTATTCTTGAGAAATAAAAAACAAACTCGTCATGATCATCATGTATATAATATATACAAATTAGCTTTTTTGGAGGCTTGAACAACAAACAAAATTAAAAGAATTAAAGATGGAGGTACATATAGCTTTATCTATCTAGAGGCCTAGGAGAAGTCAGTGATGAAGGAAAGCATATATTGTAATATTAATTTTGTGGCCCAAACATTTAAACACTTTACATGAGTTTTTCTAGTTTCCCTCAACTCTATGTACTCTTCTACATATCAGTGTTCTTGATTCTTGATTTCTTGATAATTAATACACTATAAATAAAAAGTGCAACACATGCATACAGATTCACACATGGATTGTGAAAGTGAAAAGAGCATGGAATCAGTGATATCTTCTCCATCTTGATCAGACTATGCCGGCCTGCACCTGCATGTCCGCCAAAGTTCTCTAAAACCGTCGATAGTTTCTGCAGCATCACCACCAGATTAGAGTTCAAAACATATTCCAACACCAACTACCATAACCAAAAGAATTCACATTACTCCGGTGGCATATACCACTTAAAACAAGAGCAAATGATGATGTTCATGTACAAAATGTTTATATCATATCGAAAAATAAAGGAGAAACAGATGTGCATATAAGATTATGAGTTATATTAGTTAATTTATTGGATTTTGTTTTTTAGTGTGTTTGACCATGTGCGTTATACTCCAGTTGAATCACCTTAGCCAAATCTTAGATTCTAACACTGTGAAAACATCATGATTGTTTGTATATGTAGATCAGAAACAAAAACAAACTATATATTTACAAACCATATTCAAATATAATTGAAAATGTCCTCCACAAATTTGAGAAGACAATTTGCATCGACGTCTACTCCACCAATAGAATTATGTGTAGCCGGCCTTAACTTGTTCTATGATGTTCTTCTCCTCAGCATCTGTCATTTGTGGTTATGGAATCACTTTTCTTGATAGAGAGATGGGTTGGATTGCCATGTTGTGTAGGTAAGATAAGAATATATATGAGAATTGGGTATTTGAAAAGATCAAAATAATTGAGCTTTGCTTGGACCGGTTTTGGTTGGGATGATCTTTAAATTTTTTTTACAATACATGATAATGCGACACTTATATCACTTAAGTATTAAAAATCTTTTAGAATAATTAATTGGTTTTGCTTCAAATCAACGCAAGTAAAAGAATCAAATTGAGAATACAATTACACTTTTTCCATGCATAACTTGGAGTGTATGTCCATTTTTGGATTATATGATGTGAGATTGTAAAAAGCATGTCTTCTTGCTTCCAAAACACAAAAATAAAAAGGATTAAAGATAGAGGTAGAGTTAGAGCTTTATGTATCTAAAGGAGAATTGAGTGATGAAGTAAAGCAATATTATTGTAATATTGATTTTATTTGTAGCTCAAACACTTTACAAGAAATTTTCTACTTTCCTTCAACTCCACTCTTCTATAATGTTCTTGAATTGATTCTTGATAACGAATACCTCTAGCATAGGTGTTGTCCGAAACCACTTAATTCTAGCATGAACACTACAAATAAATAACACCATTTCAAGAATGACATGACAGATGTTCACTTGATGAATTCATCTTAGCTAAAGTAATTTCATCAACATATATATAACAAAATTCAAAGCCTTAATCTCTTGCCCACAAACCCACACCTTTCTCATCTCTTTATTTGTTTTAATTTTCAAGCTTCTTCCGACATAAACAATTTTCATATCCAGTTGAAATTTGATACAAGCTTCTTGTACCTTAAGTACAAATTCTTGAATTAAAAATCTTGTATGAGAATTAATTGTGTTTATTACAAATCATATCGTAATCAAAAGAATAAAACTAAGAATACAATCACTTTTCCCTACATAACTTGGATTTTATGTCCATTTTTGTATTATATTATATGAAAACCCTGCCTTCTAGCTTCCAACACACAAAAGTAAAATAGAATAACAAGAATGCTAAGGAAAGTATTTGTTCTTGGAAAAATTTCTTGTCTCTTTTCTTGTCCTTATTTTTCTTACTTATTCTAGAGAAAACAAACATTTTATTTTGTCTAGTCTACTGATTTAGTAGCTAAGCTTTTTGGAAGCTTGAACAACAAAAAGAAGAAAAGAGCGAGCAATGATAAAAGAATTGAAGACGTAGGTAGAAATATTTTTATGTATTTAAAGGAGAATTGAGTGATAAAGTAAAACATTGTAATATTGATTTTGTGGCCCAAAGAATATAATCAAACATTTTACAAGAATTTTTATACTTTACCTCAACTCCACTCTTCTATATATCATGTTCTTGAGATTTTTGACTTCTTGATAACTAATTAATAATAAAACTACAACAAATAAAAAGTGGTAACACATATAGATTCAGCTGTACGTACGTACTAGCTAAGCTAGTTGAACTTCATTCATACCTCTCACATATATGAATTGCGAAAGGGCAAAGCATGGAATCAGTGTTATCTTCTCTATAAGATTATGGGTTAGACTAGTTAATTTATTGGATTTAGTTTTTTACTGTGTTACACCCATGTGCATTATAGTCTCTAGTTAAATGACCAACACTGTCAAAACATTCAAATTGTAAAATTATTGTTTACTAGCTACCAAGTAAACAGACAACTTTCACAGTAGTAAGTACAAGATAACCTTTGACAATTCCTTTTCTATGAGTTCTTAAGGAATATTTTGACTTATTTCGAGATTTATTCCCCTAAGTAATGTCTAACTCTTATCTTCATCCTTAGAGTGGCGAGACTTCGCACCACCAAATTCATTCCTTTCCTTTCGTTGCTCAACCACTATTCTTTCTTAGCACCCTTGGAGGCACTGAAATAATTGTAATTATTATGTAATATATGTGTCATGTGAATTTGAAGTTTTTCACAATGTTTCTTTAAATTATTGTTGTATTCTAATTTTTGAGATTATTTCATTATTATTTTCTTGACTATAATGACATTACTTTTCCCAGTTATCCATTTTAATTTGATTTTTTTTTTAATTTTAGTTTAAGATTTTGAAAAAAAAAAATCTATTTTTAGTCCACAATATAATGTTTTTAAATGCAAGAGGGCGGGAGTTGATGAAATGTTCACAAAATGATGGTTCTTATTCAATTCATTGTCGTCATGTCTGCAGAGCTTCATTTAATTTGCAGGCTAATATTACAGCGCAGCTTTAATACATTTTTAAATTAATGCTATTATTCTAGTTGGGACTATGAGAACGAGAACAAAATAAAGGTTTGTATCATTGTATGTATATTATTCAATGACTATTACAACCAAGAACGTACAAGTATAATCACAATGCATGCATGTAGACTACCTCAACAGCTCTAAAAGCCATGCATCTAATACCGGTGTTCATCCTGATCATAATATAAGTAATTAGTCGGACCATGACAACAGGAGAAAGTGACAAATTTATGCATGTTTTGGTTACATTGAGGGCAGGACTCAGTCTCTGAAATTTTATCCAACTTAGATGAGTAATTGAGAGCACAACAAGGGTGTTGATGAGAAGAAGAAGAATTATTAAGCATCTCATAGTAATCCTTGAACGCTTGTTTAAAATCATTGGCATGTGCATTGTTCTTCCATTTCTCATACTCATTCAAGACTCCTAACATTTTGTCTCCCATATCACATCCAATTATTCTTTTCCCTTTGCCCAACAAAGCCCATGATCCAATTGTTGTGCATTCATCTTCATAAGATAATAATTTTTTGAGTCCTTGCAAAATTTCATCACTCCTTTCATCAAGTCCAACCTTATTCAAATATTGGATCCTAGATGAGGCCACGCTATGAAGTCGTGCCCGAAAAATCTTGAAAGCAAAATTACCAAATACATAATCACATGCTCTCCGCGATCCTCAACTCTACAACCATTTTTCTTCTTCTTCCAACGTCTGCAACTTTTCATATTCATTTGAAATTTGGAACGAACTTCTTGTACCTTAAGTGCAAATTTTAGAACTCGTTTAATGTTATTGCCTCCGCATAAGAAAATGTACCTTTCATCATCATCAATCTGTTCAAATGAAAAATACATAGAACAATATAATGTATTATTAATGTTTAATTGAATCGTTCATTTAAAATAAAAATTAAAAAAATAAATATTGAATACAGAGTACTAATTTTGTTTTAAGCATGATGGGACGTACAAGCTAAAATAATTGAATTGTAGTGTATAGTATAGTAGGCAGCCATACAACTTAGCTTGTAGTTAATTGAAAATGGGGATTCATTACTTACCCAATTGTTTAGCCTCATTTCGAAGTAGCTTTTGCGGGACCATCCTCCTACAAGCTTAAGATTCCCAAGATTCTTTAATTCAAATTTCTTGTTCTCTTTCACGCGTGTAATTGTATGAACGAAATTGATGAATAAAATATTATTGTATTTGTATAAGATGGTTGAATTCTAAAATTATAAACTTTTTAGTTAAATTTCTTTTCTAAATAAATAAAGATAGACATGTACATATAATAAGCTAGTAAGAGTTTAATTATAAGATAGACATACATACCGAACTTTTCATCTTCGCCTCGATGTTGTCCACCCAATCATTGATCTTTTTGCCGACCTCTCTCGCAAAATTATATATTTGTTTGTCAATGTCATCAATCACACGATCAGCACCAGAAGTCCTTTCCCTCAACTCATTTTCTAATGAAGGGATTATACCACCTAATCTCATTGTTCTCCTTTCAGAGAGTTGAATTCCCCATGTGAATATCATGTGCAGTGCATTTGAATGAACCAATCTTTCTCGTTTGTCCAGTGAAATGACAATAGGGTCACCCCCAACTTGAAAAGTTGAGAAGCACTTGTATTGAAGAAATGTTAAGAATTCTGGTGCAATTCCAAGATCTAATACACGACAGTAGTTATAGCTGTCAGGCATTTGTATATCCTCATCCACATCATTTATAATTGGAACCCAAATCATCCCTACTCCTGGGCGGTCCGCATTATACGCATAATAGGGGAAATGTTTGCCAGATGATATTAGCAATAGCACTCCATCCCCTTCTCACTCATCTAATCCTATTGAAAGCTGTAAATATGTATAATATAAAAGACATTTGGAAGTCATCAAATCAGGTGTAGTATTATTTCACACGTACACATATATGATAAGTAAGAACAAATGCTTATACATACATCTCGCCTTCTATAACGGTACAAAATTGGCTTCTCTTTATTATTTTTGACATTGAATATCAATTTAAGAACGTCCAAGATATTTGAAGAATTATCAAACGCATGTAACAACGCTTGATAATTTTCTTCCGCCCTTTTTGCTTCTGCATACACAAAACTATAATTAATCTCATTGCTAAATTATGATTTTTGGTAAAATCTATTTAATCAAAGTACTTTAATTTTGGATTTAATTAATTAGTATTTTAATTAGAAAAATTAAGGATTCTTTGTTTGCAAAAAAAGTGTTACAGTCAATTTATAATAACTTCGTATGCCCTAGAAATTATATGATACTCATAACTATCCATGAATTATAATCATAAACATTTCGTAACTAAATATTAAAATAAAATATTAAGCCGTTAACACAACGGGCGCCAAGGTCTTTCACATGGTGCAAGCCAGCGGTGAATGCTTCATATTCTACTTCATTGTTGGTTGGCGCGAATTGAAACGCTAAAGCGTAGTAGACCTTAAACCTTTCTGGGCTAGTGATGGCTATTCCTCTCACTGCTCCTTTCTTGCTACTCGATCTATCCGTACCAACTTGCCACCATGAATTTGCAAGGTCGGTGGTGCGGCCCGACCGGTTTCCCTAGCCGAGCATTCCACAACGAAATCGGCTAAAACTTGTCCTTTAATGGCGGGTCGGGGTGTGTACTCAATAGCGAACAATGTGAGCATCATGGCCCATTTTATCAGTCGCCACGATGAAGTTGATGTCCAAAGGATGGTGCCGATAGGTTGATCGGCAAGCACGCGAACAGTTCTCCCCTAGAAGTATGGGGTAAGCTTCTTAGCAGCGATGTACAATGCGAACACAACCTTTTCCATCCATAAATAATAGACTTCGGGTTCTTGAAAAGCATGGCTAACATAATACACCGGCCTCTTGATGAAGTAGCTTTCGCGGTGGATGGAAAGAACTAGGTGTTAAAACGGGAAGAAGTTCCCGAGTATCGCTCTCAAAGGATGGCAAGGAGGGGGTCGGTAAGCAAGGGATTAATCACAAGAGCGCCTAGTGTTCGAAAGCTAATCCTAAGATAGAAGGTGTGTATCCTGCTAAAGTAAAGAAACTAAGGCAAAAGAATAACAAACAATTGAGTGAAAAGAGGACTTGGACCAACTTAACAAGCACGTATTCTCTTGATTTCCTATAGGACTAGGGTGTGAAAACACTCGTTGGATACAAAAGAGACAAGGTCACCTATACCAAACCCACTCTCGTGGTCAATGGACTCTCTCACTTACCATAGTGTTACTCTCATAACTACTAGGCTCAAAGAGGCATTTTATCAAACACGTTGCGTGCCTTCTTGTCTTCCAGTCTCCCTTTTCTCAAAGGTGAGAGGGAAATGCGATTGGTGAGGTCTAACACACTCCCTACTCTCGTAGGTGAGTGATCCTAACCCTAATTCTCTAAGGCAACCGGCCAAGTTAGCCTAGAGTCCAAACAAACACCCCAAATCGCAATCAAGCATCCATTAAGCATCATTCAACCCTAATTTAAGACTGATATATAAGTGCAAAAGATACCACTTTTATAAGGTTATTTGTGGATCGTTTAGTATACAAGTTAAGGCTTTTATGAATGGTTTAGTTTTAAATTGCCTTAAAATGCTTTATATTGTCTTAGTACCACGTTCTACGCTTTGTTAATTGTTTTGTAGGTAAAAAGAAGTGCAAAAAGGTGGAAAATGGCAATTTTTCGGAGAAGGATTTACAAACAGAAGTTGGAAGGCAAAATAGGCCTTGGACGCGCCTTGGACGCGCAGTGGACGCGCGTCCAGAGTGCGTCCAGCCCGCGTCTAACGTCCCAAAACAGCAGAAACAGAGCAGAATCAGAGAGCTCTCTGATGGACGCCCGGGTGGACGCCCGCGTCCATCAGAGGCCGAACCAAAGTTCAGAGAGCTTGAAATCGGACGCCGGGGCGGACGCCCGCGTCCACCCCGCGTCCAAACGCAAGCCGAAGCAGCAGGCACGCTGGATGCACAGTGGACGTGCGTCCAGCCGTGCGTCCATCGCGAAGTTGGGCGGTTTTTTGCAAGTTTAAAAGGAGCATTGAACTAATTTTCAGAGGACTTAGACTTAGATCCCTCATTCCACACCTTAGAATATTTCTCTCTCTAGGATTAGCCTAGAGAGATCTCCCCCAATTCACTCCACATTGCAATTCTTAGGTTTAGATTAGAATTAGAGGAGAATTTCATTGTTGCAAGATTGTGATCTACATTCAAGTTCAAGTTCAAAGTTCAATTCCTAGCTAAGTCTTCCTTTTAATTTCTTGTCATTACTTTTGCCTTTTGCTATTTCAATTCCAAGTATGATTAGATAGATCTTTGTGGATTTGGATTGAGCAATTTTGTATGGATGTTCTTGAGCTTTGATTTGATCAATTAGATTTTGCAATTGCTTGATTGATGAGTTGATTGTGGATTGGGATAGATGTCTTGACTCTATGCCAATTAGGATCCGATTGCACTAGAGGAGTATAGGATATGAATACTCACCTACGAGAGTAGGGAGTAGATCTAGCCCTCACCATCCACATTTCCCTCTCACCTTTGAGAAAAGGGAGAGTGGAAGACAAGAGGCACACAACGTGTTTGACAAAATGCCTCTTTTAGCCTAGTGATCACAAGGATGACATTACGGTCTAAGAAGTGAGTCCATTGACCACGAGAGTGGCGGTGGTGTGAGTGACCTTGTCTCATTTTCATAATCTAAGTGTTGCTAGCCTAATATCTTAGGAAATCAAGGATACCTATATGAGTTGCAAGATCCAAATCCTCCTTTCCAATTGATTGTTTCCATTGTTTGTTCCTTATTTTCATGATGTTTCATGCGCATTTCTTACTATGTTTGGGTTAGCTTTCAAGCACTAAACACTCTTGTGCTTAATCCCCTTACTGCTCAAATTCTCTCCTTGCCGTCCTTTGAAAACGATACTCGGGAACTTCTTTCCGTTTTAACACCTAGTTCTTTCCATCCACCGCGAAAACTACAACTCATCAAAGACATTTAGCATTCAAGAGGTACATGCAAGGTCAATTGATCCAAATCCACAAGAAGTTTAGCTAATCATGCTTAGAATTGAAATCAAAATTGCAAATGAACAAATTGAAAGCAACTAGAATTCAAAATCAAATCAACAATCAAGATCAAATCAACAATCAAAATCAAATCAACAATCAAAATCAAAAGCTAAGAATGGAATTAGAAAACTAGGAATTGAAATGTACTTGAGTTGAAGTAGGAATCTTGAAACAATCTTGAGCAATACAATGTTGAAGTGGAAGATCTCCTCCAAATCTAGCTAATTGACTTGAAATTTGATTGGAATTAAAGTGTGGAAGTGTAGGGAATTTTGACCTAAATCTAGAGAGAGAATTTTCTAAACTGAACTAAGATGGAAGTGAGTTGGGATCCCCTGCAAAATGGCTCCTTTCCTTTTTAAACTTCGCCCAACCGCTAAAATCTTCGCGACGGATGCACGGCTGGACGCGCGTCCACTGTGCGTCCAGCCGTGCCTTTGCTGCACAAACTTGTAAACTTCTGCAGGCTGAAATTCGGATGCGGGCATCAACCCCGCGTCCACTGCGCGTCCACAGCAGAGTGCTCAAACTTCTGCGGGCTGGAATTCGGACGCGGGCGTCCAACTTGCGTCCACCGTGCATCCACAACAGAGTTCTTCAACTTCTGCGGGCTAAAATCTGGACGCGGGCGTCCATCCCGCGTCCACCGTGCGTCCACAGCAGACTTCGGTTCTGCTGTGCAAACTTCAGAGGACGATAATTCGGACGCAGGGGCGGACGCGCGTCCGTGATTTGTTCCTTGCTCCAACGTCGGCCCGTGAATCTATCTATGAAATCCATGCCAATTTCCACCTTTTTTGCACATCTTTTTACCTACAAAATGATTAACCAAGCGTGAAACTGGTTCTGATGGCAATAACAAGCATTTTAATGCAATTAAGGGCCAAATCAAACATAAAAGCTTTCAATTGTGCGCAAAGTGATCCTAGAACGACCTTGTAACGGTGGCGTCTTTTGCACTTATCAAAATTTCCACACTTCAAGACTTGCTTGTCCTCAAGCAAGCTATCCTTGAACAAGCAACACATAAGTGCAAAGGATGCCACAACTTTGATATGCAAGAAAGCTTAAGACACAAGAACGATGCACATATTTGAAATCAATACACTCTTTATGCTATCATGAAAATGTGCCTTCAAACGAACACTTAAATTCTCAACAACGAATATCCCACGAAACAGAGCCCTTAGGCTAAAACAATTCATTTGAATTAACTCTTTTTCTCACACTTTTCAAGCATGAAATCCAAACGAGGGTTCACCAACCATTTAGAACGGGCCACTAGCCGAGCCAACTAGTGGGAACGATGTGCACAAGCCGACCCTATTCGACCACCCGTATAACCTCAAGCCCCCTAGATACTAGTGTGAATTAGGCTAACACGGGTCACTACTACCCCTCAGGACCAATCATCGAGCTACCCGATCTCACATGGAGCTCTATGCTTTTTCGAGAACAGTGCAATGGGTGCCCGGTCCTAACGGGATAGATCTCTCCTTTTCTCATTCCCCAAGATAACCCCATCGGGCTACCCGACTTCACATGGATCTCCATGCTTTTTCGAAGACGGTGCAATGGGTGCCCGAATCTTGGTGGAATGGCTCTCTTAAATTTTCTCGTCTTCCAAGACCTCGCATCGGGGCAACCGACTTCACGTAGAGCTCTATGCTTTTTCGAAGACGGTGCAATGGTTGTCCCAATGTCCTAGCAAGACGGTTCTTTTTTCCATTTCCTAAGGTGGCCACATTGGGCTCTTTGGGGTTTTGGCCTCATTGGGCTCTTTTGAACAAAAGATAGCAAACATCACCTTCACAACCCCACACACCACCTTCGGGAGAGCAAAACAAAAGAATTACATTCATTTTTCAGGCTTAGTAGAAATTATCTTACTAGGGTTAACAAGTGCACACTCCTACTTCGTTACCTCTTTGACCATGGTCCGGACTAAATGAAGGGTGAACATCACACAAGCATACAAAAATCAACAACTTTAAAAGTGGACAAGAGTTTTATTTCAAGGGATATTCCAAATTGAGAATCAAACATTCCTTCAAAGCACGCATTTTCTAAGATAGATTAAATAATGTATTCACTTCAAACATATACAAAATTCTACGCTAAGCATCACTTAATAGATCAAAGCTTTTAAAGCACCACCGGTGCTTTCCTTTCCACACTTTAAAAGGAACATCGTCCTCGATGTTCACACTATACACAAGGTGGGAAAGACATAAGGTCATATGCAAAGCAACGCCCTTTCCACACTTTAGAAGTGTGCTATGGGCTATAGGATCACACAAACGCTTCTATGAAGGATTCAAAATATGCAATGCAATGTCACACCATCTCCCCGGTTTCCACACTTTAAAAATGAAGCATATAGGTAATGAAAATACGTAAGGGAGATAAAGAGACTCCCCTTGTTGCTTCTCTTCGAGTACCTTGCCTTTAATCATGGTGGGAAATGCATAACCTCTTAGCTTTGAGCCATTTATCAATTTCCCTATACCATCAACAAACACATTGCAATACTACAAACCATAATAGAGAACTTAACTACCATTAATGCAAAACTTATTGACAGCAAAAGCAAAAGTGCAATATTGAAAGGAAAAGCAAAGCAAGTAATAAAAGCATAACACTAGGAATAAAAGCAATCAAGGAATAAAACGAAATTAAAATGCAATATTAAAAAGACAAGTAAAGCAAACATTCATCAATAAGAATTTAAACAACAAAAGAACTAAAGGTAAAGATAAAGTCGGCATCCCACGCACGGGGTACCTAGTGTTTCGTGTTGGACCACAACCCAATCTATAACCCAAGGAAATCAATAAGAACCGTCCCCACCCTGTGAGGGGGTGGGAACCTCTGCTCCATCCAAAGCCTCAACTGCTCTATAGCCTCAAACTGTTGGTTCTGCTTCTCCTCCTGCCTAACAAACCTCTCATCCTGGAGATCCATACGGCGGTTGAATGTCTCCATTGTCTGGGTGTGCATATGGATCTGGAATGCCCTCATGGAGGCCCAATCATGTACTGCAGGGTAGTCCATATAGTCGGGGGGCACGCAATGTGCTCCCCCTACCACTGGTGCTGGCTGTTGTGGCTGCTCCTGGTCCTGCATCGGGACGTCATCGATCTTCGGAATGTAGCTCCGATTGAGCTGCTCCAGGCCTAATGGTGACATGCTAGTTTTCCTTTTTTCCCGGCGCAGCTGCCTATGATGACCCAAGGCCTCGCATAGTCCTGAGACTATCGGGCCAATCCAGACATAAGGGCACTTATCACGTGCTTGAGTCTGCAGCTATTGTTTCACCATGCAGGCCATTTGAATCGGCTGGTTCATCGCTAAACTCCACAGACGGAACATGTTAGTCTGGTACACCTTGTGTAGATTCTTATGACGTCCCCCAAATGTCAAGCCTAAAAGAAACTTGAGGGCTTTCAGTGCTGGGCTTTGCGCCGATGAACCTCCCTGCGTTGCCACTAGTGATCCTATGCCAGTATTCCTCCACTGCAGCATCAGAGTCGAAGTCATTGGGCAGGTTGCGGTACTCTTCCTCATGCATGTGATCTTGAGTGTAGAACCGAAGATGTGTCCCCAGCTGATCTATGGAAAGGTGGTGCTCTTACCCGAATACCGTGAACTTCTCTGAAGGGATGGAATGGTGGCTTTCTTCGGTTGACGCGAAGGTGGCTATGAACTCATACACCACCGACACATAGGTGTCATCCCTCCAGCTGAAGAGGTGATCCCAAAATGGCTGAGATGTAAGCCTCTCCACCTCCTCCCGACATCCATAGGAATCTAGCAATGGGAAATCAAAGTAGAATCTTCCCGATACTGCTTTTCTGTTAGCTCTTCCACTCTAGCACGTTGAATATAATTCAAGTGCCCCATTGCTCGGTCCCCTGGCGCTACGGGTTCGCGTTGTGCTGCGGCTGCCCCGCTAGTCGAGCCCCCTTCATCATACCGGCCCTTTTTGGCCATTTCTTTGTTCCTTGTCCTTGGAGGCATCTATCAAAACAATTAAACTCATGAGCCACATTGTAATCATTTCTAGGCATTCATGTGATCATTTAAGCACTTAGGAATAATTAAAGCATTGCAAGCTCAATCAATCAAGTTTAAAGATGCAAGAAAGTCATGCCATTCTAGATTAAAACACTAGGCTCAATGCTTGACTGAAGATCATATAGAGGCAAAACACATGTCATACTAACAAAAGCAATCATTTAACAAGCTAATAATTTTTCACACAATTAAAGTTTCTAGCTTAATAGGATGCAATCATTCATGCATAAGAATCACCACATCAATTCTTCATTTGGGGAGTTATACTAAACATTATGCATCAACAAAATAGCTCTAATTTCATCAAGCATCAACAATTCATACCAAAAAAAAAAAAAAAACCCCAATTTATACTAGCAATTCAAAATTTTCAATTAAACATAATGTAGTGACTTAGTCCACAAATTGGTTCCATACAACTAGAGCCGTCAAAACGGGCTTAGGTAGGGGGCGGGTTTAAAAAATTGAAGCCCGCCCCGCCTAGGCCCGCTCATTTTTTGTATCAACGGTTATGATTTGTTAATATTCTTTGGATTTTTTCTTTTTTTAATTGTGGCGTGTGTTTATGTTTTTACCATTTTTATTTGGGTTGGGGGCAATTGGGGCTTTTAATTTTATTTTCTCTCTCTACTTAGTTCACTCGCCGTCATCTCCCATCACACAACACGTCCCTTTGTTCCTCTTCAATCGCAGAAGCTTTTGG
>NXFB01000503.1:108551-133750 GCA_002525835.2 Ipomoea batatas | reverse complement strand
GCATCATCACCTGTTATCACTATATCATCAACGTAGACAATTAACAAAATACTGTCATGGTTAGAGTGCTTGTAAAACAAAGTATGATCATAGGCACTACGGCGCATGCCAAACTCAGTGATTGCACCACTGAACCTCCCGAACCACGCTCTCGGAGGCTACTTTAACCCATACAACGACTTCCTTAGCCTACACACCTTCCCGTTCTCCCCCTGAGCAACAAACCCAGGTGGTTGCTCCATATAGACTTCTTCAACCAAATCACCGTGTAAAAAGGCATTCTTAACATTTAACTGATATAACGGCCAGCCGTTAACAGCAGCTAGAGAAATAAAAATCCGCACGGAAGTCAACTTAGCAACCGGTGAGAAGGTTTCTGTGTAATCAATTCCATACGTCTGTGCATACCCTTTCGCCACCAAGCGTGCTTTAAGTCGAGCTACCGAACCATCGGGGTTTGTCTTGACAACATAAACCCATTTACAACCAATTGCAGCTTTTTCGGCCAGGAGATGGACCAGATCCCAAGTCTGATTATGTTCCAGGGCTGCCATTTCATCTTTCATAGCAGATCTCCACCCATCATGAGACATTGCCTGGCACAACGTTTTAGGAACAAACACAGAATCTAGCTGGGATATAAAAGTACGGGAAGACTCTGACAAATGACCATAGAAAACATATGATGAAATGGGATGACAACAACTACATTTACCTTTTCGCAGGGCAATCGGGAGTTCACAATCATTTGATGGAGGAGGATTCACTTGGCCCACTATCGGTGCGACCACATCTCGGGGTCGCCGAGAGTACACTTGCGTAATAGGGGGTATTACCCTAGAAACAGACTCCGTTGTAGGAACAGGAATAGTGATAGTATACACAAGAAAATCATCTTCTAATACCGGGGACTGACTCCCGGTAATATTGTTAGGAAACACAGTGCCCTTAAAGAAAGTGACATCGGTGGAAACCAAATACCTACCCATATCAGGAGAGTAACACCTATACCCTTTCTGAGTCTGAGAATATCCCAAAAAGACACACTTAAGTGATTTAGGATCAACTTTCCCCCTTAGTGGACGAACATCCTGCACGAAACATGTACATCCGAAAACTTTGGGGGATAAGGAAAACAAAGACTTGGACGGATACACAACTGAATACGGGACTCAACCTTGGAGTATAGAGGAAGGCATTCTGTTAATGTAGAAACAAGCAGTGTGAACAACATCTGCCCAAAACACTTTAGGTACTTTCATCTGAAACAAAAGAGCACGGGCAATTTCCAACAAATGGCGATTCTTTCTCTCTACAACACCATTCTGTTGGGGTGTGTAACTACACGAGGTTTGATGTATAATGCCATTTTGACTCATAAAGCTAGAAAACGACTTAAGGAGGTATTCTCGGGCATTGTCACTTCTCAAACACTGTATAGTTTTATTAAACTGAGTTCTAATCTCAGCACAAAAATGTTGAAAGATACCAAACAACTCATCCCTAGATTTCATAAGATATAGCCATGTACATCTAGAGAAATCATCGACAAATGTTACAAAATACCTGAAACCACTTTTGGACGTGACTCGACACGGCCCCCACACATCAGAATGAACTAATTCGAGGAGTCTACTCTATTATTTACCCAAGGAATATAGGAGACACGATGATGTTTTGCAAACTCACATGACTCACATTGCAAAACATTCACCGACTCTAAACCAGGACACATCTTCTTTAAGCTTGACAAAGACGGATGACCATACCGATAGTGCAGCTGAAGGGGGAAACAACGCTCGTCAAGCCTGTAGGTTTATTCTCAAGTGACGTAGACTCTTCTAAGACAAACAAGCCGCCAACCTCCTTCCCCTTACCAATAATCCTCCTCGTCAAAAGATCTTGGAATAGACAGTAGCTAGGAAAGAACACAACAGAACAATTCATGTCACTAGTAATTTGGCTAATAGAAAGCAAACTGAAAGGGAACTTTTGGAGATATAACACAGAAGTAAGGGGTAAAGACGGAGTTGCAATCGTACTACCCTTACCCAAGACAGTGGCTATAGACCCATCTGCTAGAATAACAGTATGACCAAAAGTTATGGGTAGATATATAGAAAGAACACTAGAGTTACCTGTCATATGCTTAGAAGCTCCTGAGTCAATGACCCACTGTCGAGATGTAGAAGAAACACAAGCAACTGGATTACCTGTTTGGACAAACGTTGCGGAAGAAGCCATGTCATTAGGCGGAGATTGCGAGGAAGAGGAAATCTTCGTTTGCTTGTACTTAGCAAATTCTTCATCTGTCAATACTACCACATGACCTTCTGACGCGGAAGCAGTGTTAGCAACCACTTGTGTCCTCGGTGGCTTAGGACATTGATTTCGAAAGTGTCCCGGATCTCCACAGTTAAAACAAACCAGTGGGCCTCCACGTCCCCTCCAAGAACCCCCACGTCCTCGGTAGTGATTATTACCTCCTCCTCAGCCATAACTCTCACTAGTATTCCCTCCGTGTGATACGAGGGCATTCGGATCAACACCACTTCCTTGTGACATAAAAACACTCTTCTCATGGAGCTCATTTAAACCAGTACTTCCCGATGCATTTTGAAGCATGAAAAATACCTGATCCAAAGACTCTAAGTCCTTATTCCCCAATAGTTGGGACTTAAGGACGTCATATTCTTTATCTAATCCACAAATCCAACTAAAAACAAGTAATTTGTCACGTTGCTCTTTCATTTCAGCCAAATCAGTTGTTAACGGCATAGCAGCACACAAAGTAACACATTGACTCTTAAAATCATAGTATAATAGTCTCTAAGTTCACGCCCTTTCTGACTTGAACGATATAACTCCTGAGACAGTTGATATAATTTTCTCAAATTACTTTTTCCACTAAACCAGTTGTGTACCAATTCCCAAACTTCTTTTACAGTCTTGCAATGTTGCATGGACAAAATAATCTTCCTACAGTGCAGTTAATTATTCTTGACAATAAAGCTTTATCAGTATTTTCCCAATCTGTATTATCTTCAGGACATACTTTATCTAGATGGTCACCCTTTCCCATACCATCTATATTTACCCTAATCAGAAATTTCCATTCAGGAAAATTAGACCCATCTGAAGCCAAAATAACATCAATCAACTTAGACGGGGT
Organism: Ipomoea batatas; assembly: GCA_002525835.2. NCBI lineage: Eukaryota > Viridiplantae > Streptophyta > Magnoliopsida > Solanales > Convolvulaceae > Ipomoea > Ipomoea batatas. Next base: position 130,578 of record NXFB01000503.1, on the reverse strand, counting down.
AGAAATAACAGTAATATTCCATTCTTGTGCCATTTAGCCTTAACCCACAAACAAGTAAACTTCTCCCAGATAAACAGTTACTGCTAGGTACCTTTTTAACCAAAAACCCAAACAACATCGCAAAAAACGTACTGATGCGTACCTTTTTTAACCAAATGACCCAAACAACATCAGCAATCTTCAACACAACATACCATTCTGGACTCAGTATGACGAGGTGAGCTCACCGGTGCAAACAACTTCCGGCGACGTCACCGGAAACTTCCTCACGCACCGGCGCGTGGTGACGGCGACGGCGATCGGACTCCTCTCTTCGGCGTCGCCCCTGCTTCCCAACCCCAGCCCAGGCACTCACTCTCACTAACTTGGCTCTGATATCATGTTAAATGTGGGAAGGGAAGATAAAACTGTACATTTATTTCATGTCCTTACTGTACAAAGTTCCTACCTATTTATATACATAGGAAACATGCTACCGCCACACAATTCAAATAGGAAGAAAGCAAGGTGGAGAGGAAAGATCTAACTACTCCCTCATTTATGTAACAGTCTAAAAACGATTGTCTAAATAAATACTACTTTTGGTTTGGATTTTTCTAAGTATTCTTAATTATCTTTTGAGTAACATAGTCATTGTCTTCATCTTCACTATTTGTCGTCTTCCTTATTGAAATCAATGAGTAAGTTAATAATTAAGGATAAATTTGAAAATCTCAAGGAAAAATAAAAATCTAAACAATCTGAAGTATCCATTTGATTTAATAATTTGACCGTTAGTTTTCATTCCTAACTTTTTTTACTCTTATTAATATAGTAGATTTATTTGTCTATTTTTGTTCTTTTATTTTTAGATTCAAATCTTTTAATAGTAATGAATCAAAAATGAGGAAGAAGAAAAAAGTCCATTGTCTATTGTTGATGCATTTAATATAGAACTTTAAAACACATACATACATAGGAGTGTTCATGTGAGAACATGCTTGATGCTCCCGTGCAAAAAGTGAGTATTGATCCATTCAGTTGAATTGATAAACAATTTATGGTTGCTGAAAAATAAAAAGAAAATTGACATTGCCAGTTTTATAAATAATTAAATATTACAAATTTCACATTTTACATTTTTGCAATAATTATAAAATTAATATTGTAATTCTTCCTTTTTAATAACTAAAACCCTCAACTAATGATGAACTATGATAGGAGGTTGCGTCTTCACATGAGAACACATGTTATTAACTATGAGGATGAATCCTACCCATTGAATCCAATAGCATACACGGTTGAGATGAGGTCTACATTATTATGGTAATGGTGCCTAAATATAATGATCGAGGGCAAAGAAGAGATTTGAGACCAATTAGAATTATGAGAGTATTTTAATTAACAAACATAGAGTTGGAGTTGAACAACATATGCAATTTATGCATGTGAGCAACCTCTGAGAAAATCGTGAGCCATGCTTGGATTTTTTGTGTGCCAAAATTGTATATGTTGTGTTTATCACATTATTACGCCCAGTTTTACACAAATAGCAATTGTATTTTTATTACTAAGTTTTTAATAAAAACACATGCACATGCACAATTTTTAGAAGTACGACTATAAGAATGTGTGAAAATCTCGAATTTGAATATTAAATATGTTTAGAAATATGAAAAACCACAAGCACATGGTAATTTGTTATAATTTAGATAGGAAAAAGATGTAATTCATGTTATTACTAAATTGATAATGATAGCACAGTTTTAACGAAATAAAAATAGAATTATGTTGTTACTAATTTTTTGTTATAAAACTAGTGATGTAATCGAATTTGTTATTACTAAATAAAAATAGAATTATGTTGTTACTGCTTTTTTGTTATAAAACTAGTGATGTAATTCGGATTTGTTATAAACTAGTTATTACTAAATTGATAGTGATAGTGCAGATGTAATTTGAATTTGTTATTTCTAAATTGATAATGTGACACTTATTGGTATATTGTATGCACTGAACATCAGACGGACAAGAGAGTAATGGTCTAGCATGCAAGGTGGAAATATGTCAGGAAAAACATGACGAATTTATATCGGATTGTGGCGAAACAATAAAATCATACCTCGGTCAACAATTTGAAACAGTAGACGAAAGTATTCAGTTTTACAAACGGTATGCATCCGTGATGGATTTCGATGTTAGATGTAGCACAATGAGGAAGAACCAAGATGGTAATGCTGGGGTGAAGTATTTGCTTTGTTCCAGAGAAGGGAACACAATGAACATAAATGAAGGGAACAAAATCACAAATGAGGACACCACACCAAATATAAAGACACGGCGATGAGTCTCAAATCGGGTCGGATGTAAGGCAAGATGTGGTCTTAAGCGTCAAAAAGATTGTTACTATGCGGTGAATGTATTACAAGAGATACACAACCACCATTTATGCTCACTGCTGGCAAGACCCTTCCTAAAGATAACCCGTAAGCTGGATATTTATCATCAAGCATTCATAGCAACTTATGCAAAAGCGATCATAGGACCATCAAAAGCGCTCGAGCTATACGAAGAACTGGTGGGGGGATTCAATAATATTGGGGTAGCATGTGCTGAGTTTAGAAATTACAGGAGAGACATACATGCACACCTATAGGAAGTTGATGCACAAGTAGTGATAGACAAATACAAAAAAAAAAGCAGGCACTGTTTCTGACGTATACATTTGATTACGATGTGGATGAAGAAAACCAACTTCGGAGAGTGTTTTGGGCTAACCCAACAGCTAAGAAAACTATTAACACTTTGGAGATATAGTCTCATTCGATGCAATGTACCGCACCAACATGTTAGCAATAATTAGTCTATAAATTCCCATTTTGCAAATAATGTGTGCATGAATATGAAAAGTTGTGTGCTAAATCCGTTTTGATTGTGTGCCCGTTCGGATGAATACTAACTGCGATTTGTGTGCAAGTATAAGCTGATCTCCGTGCCATTTACTGGGATTGATAATCACAAGAAGTGTGTGACATTTGGAATGGAGCTCATTTCGAAGGAAGATATACCACCACACATTTAGCTACTAAATGCATTCAAACGTTGTATGGGGCACACACCAACCTATATAATAATTGACCAATACCCCGAAATGAAAGAAGCAATTCCCTAGCTGTTCCCGGAGTCAAGGCACCATTTCTGTATGTGGCACATCATGACAAAAGTGGGTGAAAATGTGGAAGTGAAATTAACAAACAACGAAACCATTCGAAAGAAATTAAATGCAGTGGTGTGGGACGAAACCTTGGGACATGAAGAGTTCGAGCTAAATTGGCATGCAGTAATGGCGAAGTACAGACCAAAAGACCATCGATGGTTCACACAATTGTTTGACGAAAGATCAAATTAGATAGAGGCCTATTTCAATGAAGTCTTTATGGATGGCCTAATGCGAACAACGTCACGATTCGAGGCAGAGAGCGGACTATTCGAAGACTGCATCAACGATCATGGATCGTTGCTAGAATTTTCACCCAATTTGAAAGCATGCTAGATATGCAACAACACAAACAAACATGATTAGTTACAGAGTGCAAAGCCTCACTCCCATCTACGAAGACACCTCTAAGGATTGAGAAGCATGCAGCCTCCATGTACACAACTATAGTATTCTACGATGTCCAAACGGAGATATACGAAGGGTGTTTTTCATGCAATATCACAAGTAAGGACCAATAAAAGGATAACATTTTGTAAACAATCCATGAAGGACAGAATAGAACATTCAAAGTAAAATATGAAAAAGATAATGGGGTAGTGGAGTGTTCATATGGGAAATTCAACAGGGTGGGAATATTATGCAGGCATGTTTTTGTAGTTCTAAAGGACGAGGACGCAGAAATGATACCACCAAAGTACATAGTGCCAAGGTGGACAAAAAATGCTTGTGCATACAACACTAATGACACATGCAAGGAACAAGGTGCAACAGACATTAAAGAAGAGGACAACGCACTAGCAGCAAAACTGTGGAATGAGTTCTAAACATGCATGGCACTATGAAAGGGAAACACAATAGAAATGTTGAAAATGTTAAACTTGATGCAAGACCACAAAGGTAAAATGTTGAAGAGTAGAGGAAAAACACATGATAAAAGTTGCAATACTGAATTACTAGAGACATTTTACGGCATATAGACAACCACTAGCGTAACAGTTAAGCCACCTCAAATATCATAGAACAAAGGAAGTGGAAAGCGGTTAAAGAGTGCACACGAAAAAAGCAGCTGAACAAAAAGGGAAAGACGGCCGTCGCTGTCATACTTGTGACCAACTAGTCCGCCAAGACAGGCGTAACTATCCACTGAAAAACATAAGTGCATATCAAGGGGAATGAGTAGCAAAGTTATCATAAAATTTAATTCTACATTCCAAAAAAAGGACAATGCAGTTAATAAAAACAATTACATTTAGATATGATAAAGAGCAATATTTAATGCTTATAAAAAAGTTGTCATGACTTATAAAAATTATGCCCAAATACGTACATAGTTGAGTACGAAATTGCAAAGTATCAAACGCCATAGACTAACACACGTTAAAGGCACACAATAAACCCAAGAGTGCACACAAAAAGTAATTACATGGGCACACAAATAGACGACGTGAAAATCTGGTTAATTAAAACAAATGAGACTATAAGTGCACACACCAAAAAGCACATGCGCCCAAATATAAATTCTGACAGGCACACAAACGTACGCATGAAGAAGGTACACAACATAGCGAAAGAGTGCACACACTGAACCATGAAAATGAATAAACCACAATTATAACTATAAACCCATTGCACAACAGAAATTATGAAAATCAACATTAAACCAAAAATAAACTACTCCCTCCGTCTCGAAATATATGTCTTACTTTGATTTTACACGGATTTTTAGGAAACAAGAAAAAGAATACAAGTTTTCCTATTTCGCCCCCAACTTACCATGTGACGATTTGACTATTCTTCTTTGCATCTAACCCACTTGTACTTTCTTGGAAAAAGCAACCCATTTGTCCTAAGTCTTTCTCTCTCTCATTTCATTCGCTGACGTCCTTAATCTTTCTCACCTCTACTGCTCTACGAATTGATACTTCAAGGTCTATCTTCCTTTCTCCTCTTTCACTTCTTCTTTCTCACCTCTACAAAAATGGAGTCCCTGGTAAATCTAGCAAAATCTCTATGGGTTTTCTTCTTTCGAAAATTGATGGAGTTCGATGCTTTCTTAAAAAATTAGGAGCTTTCAACCTTTGATTGGAACCATGAGCAATGACAACCTTCGATTTAATTAAAGAAAAATGTTGGTCTTTTTAACATCATCTAAGGTTTATTTTTTGTAAAATTTGTTCTAATTTTCAAGATAATTTCTACTCGTTAATTTTTTGAATCCCTAATATGCAATAGTTAATTTTTTACTGGAGAAAACTGTCATTTTGGTCCAATGACTATTGGAGTCTTGTTAATTGCATCCCATGGCTTTCAAAACTGTTAATTTCGTACCTTAACTATGCAATTTTTATCAATTTTGGTCCCTCCGACCTAATTGCCGGCCAAATTTCACCAGAGAATATTAATAGACCATATAATGAGGGTATTTTTGTTTTTTTACTTTTATTTTTTTCTTCTCCGGTGAGTTCATGTTTCCGGCGGCATGAACGCTCACTTCAAAATCTAGACTTCTTTCTTATCCTCGCCGGCAACCTCAGACCTTCGTTCGCGAGTGATTTCTCAGCCACAACCCACCGGAAAATTCCAGTCTCATCTCCCAACGGTGAGGTGACTGCGAAATTAGAGAAGTCACTGGCGCCGCCATCATTTTCATTCACAGCTACAGTAGAAACGTTCACCTCCACCACCTCCGCCTCTAGTTCGTCTCTCAACGGCGGGATGAATACTCTTTAAAAGCAATTTGGCCATGAATGAGTTTTAAAGCAATTTCTAGAAGGGAAAATTAGGATGCTTTTAAAGCCGTGAAATTTCTTCTCAAATAGTGTATTTTATTTTTTAATTAGAATCTAGATTCTAATGTGTGGCAGAAGTGTTTAGTGTTTAGCTTGGATAGATTCTTTGACTGCTGCTACATGCTTAAGGAGAAGAAAGAAAATGGTTGCCGGCGACAGCTTCAAGAATGAAGAAGAAAGAAAAGACATTTAAAATGACCAAAATACCCTTATTATTTGGCCTATTAAAATTTTCCGGTGTAATTTGACAGGCAATTAGGTCGGAGGGACCAAAATTGATAAAAATTGCATAGCTGGGGTACGAAATTAACAATTTTAAAAGTCGTGGAATGCAATTAACAAGACTCCAATAGTCATTGGACCAAAATGACAATTTTCTCTTTTTTACTGGTATTTTACTTTTACATAGTGCTCTGTTTTTTTTTTTTTTTTTAATTCTAGAAAGAATATTTTCTTTGTTAAATTTGGACTATCACCTTGATCTTTGTTTTCACTCTCTACTTATATAGAAGAAGAATCAGATTTTGTGAAAAAATAGCGGTAAGTTTTTGCGCCCAAAATTGATTTGACAATTAACGATTAAAATATGAAGTATTCTTTATTTTACCAGTCAATAAAATGGCAGTGTATTCACCTTTGCAAAAATACATAGTAGTAACTTCTTTTACAGTACTCTTTAGAGAACTCTTCTATACATCTTTAGTTTTTTCGTTTTCTTAATTGAAGTTTTAGAGGAAGATAATCCTAATGATGTTCAAATATCAAAGTTTGTTAAGAGACTGCCTAATGATAAAAGAAAGATTATATTTGAAGCTTTATTAAATTACAATGTTGAAGGAAAAGTAAGACATGGAGCAATTAGAGATGTTGCAAGTATATACTCTATTTCTATAAGGACTGTTAGTCGACTATGGAAAAAAGGGGATTGATTGTGTTAAACATGGTGTGCCTGTTGATACTTCTTTGAACTTGACAGGAAATGTTGGCAGAAAAAGGATTCAGATTAATCCTGATGAAGTTTCAAGAATTCCTTTGAATCGTTGTACAACAATTCGCTCAATGGCTACTGCTCTAAATATGTCAAAGACAAGTCTGCATAGAAGAGTTAAAGAAGGATCCTTGAAGTCACACTTAAATGCTATAAATCCATTATTAACAGAAGAAAATCGAAAAGTTATATTACAATTTTCATATCTATGATTGATTCGAATTCACCTCCGTATAATTCATCTTTCGTAGATATGTATGATCGTGTTCATATAGATGAAAAATGGTTCTTCCTCTCTAAATCTTCTAAAAAATATTACCTATTGCCCGATGAAGATGAACCATACCGTACTTGTAAAAGTAAAAAGTTTATAGCCAAAGTGATGTTTCTATGTGCTCTTGCCCGCCCACGATTTGATTCAGGGAGAAATGAAATGTTTGATGGAAAAATTGGAATATTCCCATTTATTTATAAGCAGCTAAGCGTAGGAGTAAAAATTGAGAAGTCGGAACGTTGGTAACTAAGCCAATTGAATCAGTAGATAAAGAAGTTACTAGGAAATGGTTGGTTGATTATGTATTGCATGCAATACGGGTAAAATGGTCACTTAGTAGTTCAAAGTCTATATATATTCAACAAGACAATGCAAAGCCACATATTAGTGTAAATGATGTTGAATTTCTTGAGGCTGCCCAAAAAGATGGCTTTGACATTCGCTTAACATGTCAACCTCTAAACAGTCCGGACATGAATGTGCTAGATCTTTGTTTTTTTAGAGCTATTCAGTCTTTGCAATATTAAGAAGCCCCACATAATGTTGATGAACTTGTTGTTGCTACTCAAAAGGCTTTTGATGATATATCAATAGAAAGTCTGAGTAATATTTTTTTGATTCTACAACTATGCATGATTGAAGTCATGAAAAGGTTTGGAGGGAACAATTACAAGATTCCACACATAAATGAGCAAAAGTTGGAACAAGAAGGTCGACTACCTACTACCACCTCCTGTGATATGGAAGTTTTAAATGAAGAAATTTCAAGCCTTCAACTTTAATATTTGATGTACATTTTGTATTTTGTGGTTATCATTGCAAAAGTAAGGAGTAGTATATTTTGATGTAAATTTTATAATCTGCATAGTCAGTGTTTTATTTTGTGTTTAACTGTTTAAATATCTAGTAGGACTATGGAGAAATTGTAACATGGAACTATGGTGATTAATGACTCAGTACTGTATTTTGTGTTTTTTTTTCTAAGCCAATGGAATACTTAGAAATTGAATATCTTTTCGAGAATACTTTGAGCTAATAATGACTTACTGATTTGAACTATGGTGATTAATGACTTACTGGTTTTTTTTGGAACTTTTGCTAAAAATGGTGAGAGTTACAGTGTTGGATGATGCTCTCAAGAGCATGTACATCGAGTTTGGGAGGTACAGTAGATTTTCTGATTTTCTGGGAGATTTCTAACAGATAGTTGTTGTGTCTGTATGCAGTCTTGTAGCACTCAGCCATGAATCCAACGCAATAAAAAACAAAAAAAAAAAACTCCACGTGATTTTCAGTGTCATCTTCTTCCCACGAGCATCACAGAAATTGACTTCACCATTCACCTTTAATATACTGAAATTCTTGGCTAACCACATACAGAACTTCATTAGGTGATTGTTAAGTTTCTTTTCGTTATGCAAAAGCATGGGTACATTGGGGTGTTTGAGTATGTGGATGATTACAGAGCTAGAACAATTTGAGTAGAGTTTGTTGTTTTTACTATGTTTCTTGTTGACAATAATGACTGAGATCTATATGTTCGATTTTAACTTTGTTTTCGTTAAGATTTGAGTACAGCTTGTTGCCTTTATTTCAATTTGGAACGATGTGTTCGACTAATACATTTAGCAAAATGTAGATAATTTCTCTGTTAAAAAATTACAGAGTACTCCGATAACTATTTTAAAATATTCATAATTGACCAAAAGTCAAAGTTTGGTTTTCGGTTCATTATGTCGATTATAAAAAATCGAATGTCATAACCCATTAAAAACTTATTCAGCGAATAATCGAAATTTTAAACGTCCATAATTAATTCATCAAATAACAAAAAAAAAAAAATTTACCGCAAATTTATCAATTAAAACTAATAACCGATAATTGACCAAAAACAAAAAAAAATTTATCGATTCGATATCGGTAATTGATTTCTTCATTTTTATAATTGATCAAAAAAAAAATTATCGATTATTTGATATCGGTTATTGATTTTGTCATTTTTATAATTGACCAAAAAAAATTGATCTATTATTCGAGATCGGTTATTGGTTTCGTCATTTTTATAATTGACCAAAAACGAAAAAAAAATTATCAATTTGATATCAGTTATTGATTTCATCATTTTTATAATTGACCAAAAACAAAAAAAAAATTTATTGATTCGATATTGGTTATTGATTCCGTGATTTTTATAATTGACCAAAAACAAAAAAAATTATCAATTATTCGATATCGGTTATTGATTTCTTCATTTTTATAATTGACCAAAATTTTTTTTATCGATTATTCAATATTGGTTATTGATTAGGAATATATTGTAATTGTTTTGATGAACTAAAAATGTAATATTTGACCCTCAAATTTATTTTGAGTGTAGTATAGGATTTACGCCGAGTACAAGACTAGAAAATTGTGTGGAAATTGCAAAAATATAATTTTTTAATTTATACTTGCAAATCGTTTGCTTCCACTTTACAAATTGAGAAGATTTTGAAGATTGGTCCATTCTCGTGTACATCCTTGAACGTGACAACATTTGGTTTGAATTGCATGAATTAATTCTTTGAAAGAATTAATTTAATTCAAGGTGAGAATGTTGCAATTAAAGGTCAAAATCAAGAAGTCAACTAGAATGGGTTCTCTCACAAATTATTTAGAGTTGAGGATGACCTCTTGAAGATTAAGTAGCGTGGCTAACCTTAATTTAATTAAGGTAAGGATGACCTCTCACAAATTAGAAGAATGCTAATTTTGTGATGAGGATGACTATGCACAATGAGGATGACCGTGCATATTTAAAGGAGAAGAGGCTGACTTGCTCTTAATTAAAGGAGAGGATGCCCGTGTGCAATTAAAGATGAGGATGACTTGCAACATTAATAGGAGAATGAGGCTAACTCCTTGGAGAAGAGGCTAACCATGCACTAAGTAAAGATGAGGCTAACCGTGTGCATTATTTTAAAGGTTGAGGCTGATTTACATTATTTAATGAAGGTCAACCTATTTCCTATTATTATGAGGAGGCTAACTGATTTATCCCAAAAAGATGATGACTATGGCGTGATCAAGGAATAAAAATAGGATGACCTATTTTTATTTATTCTCAAGGAGGTCAACTGCCAACATGAAAGATTCTAAAAAGGGAAATATTATTTTTCCAATAATGGCATGAGGATGACTCTTGAAGGTGAATTAAAATATTCTTGCTACTTGGAGCTAAGATAAATTTAAGAAAAGTCAATGAACTTTTCGGTGGCATTAATTATGCTCAAGCAAGAATCACCGAACAAATATATTTCAGAGCAACTTGACTTATGAACAACTCAATTGTTCACACTACTAAAAGATAAACAAAGTCAAGGAAATGTGGCTACAAGTTACAAGGCAAAATCATGTTAGTGATTAATGAAGCCATTGGAGGATCATCATAAGCAAATATTCAAATTCATCTGACAGAGCCATCAAAGTTGACAAAAATCATCTGAGGACAATTAAATGCTCTGAAGATACATAACAGTCAAATAGCTTTAGCTATAAAAACCCATGAAGACTTGAAGACAAGCGATGATGAGGAACACAGAGATATCAGATTAAGCAAGTGCTAAGTATTGAGCTAAACACGAGAGAAAATCAAGTCTTAAGAAGAAATACTTTTATTTCTTGAGAAAAATTGTAGGAGTGTAGCTTTGTGCAAAACACTCGAGGAAACTAAGTGTAGCTTTGTGCAAGACACTTGGTTGAGGAGTATACCTTTATGCGAGATACTCGGGGAGCGTAGCTTTGTGCGAGACGCTCGGGAGCGTAGCTTTGTGCGAGGTGCTCGGGATTGAGTGTAGCTTTGTGCAAGACACTCGGAGTTGAAGAATTGCTAGAAGGGCACTGGTTCACTATTGTATCTGGATGATTGAAGATAGTGAAATTCCTCCTTGGAGTGAATGGAGAAGAGTGGACTAGGAGGATTACACCACCTCTGAACCACTATAAATTGTTGTGTCCATTTACTTATCTGCTTACATATTTCGTGCATGCCTATATGATCATCACACACTTTGTCACATTAATTATTCTAGCACCTAGAATCACGTGACACTAAATTTGCATGCAAAGCATACTTCATACTCATCCTCATCCTGCTCAAAGTATTATTTGCTAGAATATTTCGAACCCACTATTCATTGCTTAGATTATTTCATCTGGGTTTGATAGTTTCCACGTCTGCATGCAAGCCAAACTTTTCATATTTATTATTTGAGCTATTCCAAAAGCTTCTAACGTGTTGCATGTACCAAAGCTCTTTATTTTTATGTAAACTTGATTATAGAACTTTTCCATTCTTTATTCCGCTGCGAACTCTATTTGATTTATTGCTTCATGCTTGTTACCTAGAGTTGAAATTACTAAAGTGTTATAATATTTTAAATTGTTTGAAAAGTCTATTCACCCCCCCCCTCTAGACTTTCCCACCCTATCGGGACCAACAGATTTCGTCATTTTTATAATTGACCAAAAAATTTATCGATTCAATATCGGTTGTTTATTTCGTCATTTTTATAATTGACCAAAAACAAAACAAAAAAAATTATCGATTTGAAATCGGTTATTGATTTCGTCATTTTTATAATTGACCAAAAACAAAAACAAAAAAAAATCAATTATTCGAGATTAGTTCTTGGTTTCGTCTTTTTTATAATTGACCAAAAACAAAAAAAATATATTATCGATTCGATATCGGTTATTGATTTCGTCATTTTTTCCTTAATTTAGCTCATCAAGAATGAAAAATTAAAATTCAAGAACAAAATTACGGAGCATCTTGGTTGGTTAAATAAAGAGTAGAAAAGTATGTAAATGAGTAAAAATAGTCTTATCATTTTTACTACAACAAAGTACAATAAATTATCATAAAAGTATGAAATAAATATAAGGGCAAATTTGGAAAAGTAGAATGATAGTGGTGTTTAGTTTAGGAAAGTGGACAACATTATGAGACAAACTAAAAAGGAAAGTAAGACAGGTAAAATGGGATAGAGGGAGTACTAGTTATCAAATTTGAGACAACTGCCATGATAGGATGTCAACACGGTAGTAACATTACATAAGACCAACCACCTAAACAAATATAACTAACTGCATACTATGCCATGAAGAAATCAATCCTAGGGGAGGCAAAGGAGTAAAAAGAAAGCGTAACGCACGTGCCANTTTCCTTGTCAAAATCGCGATGGACTCACGACATAATGATTTTCATCGCCAACTTCGTAGTTATCATTAATTGTACCAAATGTGAAAATTAATTGCACTTAGCGCTCACCTTTTAAACTTTATGGTTTTGTTTTTGTTTTTTGTTTTTTTTTTTTGTTTTTGTTTTGTTTTTCTATTTAGTTTAAGGGTTCACTTTTTACTATTTAGGAGTTTAAATTTTATAGTGCTGATACTTACACTTTAAAGTTCTAGTTATTTAAAAAAAATGTCATTGTTTTTTTCTTTTTTTCTATGATTGCTTCTGATCCATTAGATCTCTTTAGATAGACAACTCTAGTTGGTTCCGTGTTCTCTCTCCATATATATATATATATATATATATATATATAAAATTATAAAGAGTAAATGGATCGGATAGCACGCGGCATGTGAATAGGGTGGTGGGAGAGCAAATTAAAGGTGCAGAAAGCAAATTGCAATGTGGTATAAAAGCAATATAATGCATACGTCTACGTCGGAGAAGAAAGCTAAGCATGGGCGCAGTACGTGCATGCATGCGAACGACATCCATTCATTGTCGACGCTGCACATGCTCCGTCCGATCTTTATCAATTACCCGCTGTCGTTTCTTCTTGGCCGTAGCCTCAATCCCAATAATGCCTAATCACTCTTATTCCATTTGATAGACCTTCTCTACCTACTATACCTAGCTTCTACAATTCATTTTTCTCAAACTCATCACCATTTCCATAATTACCTACCTTCAAAATTATGTAATTAATTATAACCAGTTTGGTTGGCGTAAGTGGCCGTGCATTCTTGCCCCTTAAGAGAGATTAGGAGTTCGAACCCCCTCTTGTATGAAAAAATCAATCTGGCCAGCACTTTGCCCCTTAATTGGGCTGGCCCGGTGCAAATGGGGATTAGTCTGAATATGGTACAGGCTTAAAGGTGCCTCCTACAGTTAGGGCCTGCTCAGGACACCTAATGGTCTAACAAAAAATAATTATGTAATTATTGGATACACAATTTTGTATATGAATATAATTTACATAAATATATGCACTTTTTATTTATTTATTTATTTTAAATTTTGTGTTGAAATGGACCGTTTAACGAGTTGTCAATGAATACAAGATGCCGTGAAATTAAATTAGCTTGTAAATTAATTTGTAAAATGGGAGAAGAGTACACACAAAGTAAGAACATAACATATACAGCCATATCTGATCTGTTCTCTAGTACAAACGCCGTATGAAAGAAGGCATTATGTTTTGACATATGAAGAGAGTCATGGCCCCGCATTAGGTATGGTGAAAATACAGGTCAAAATATAAAATTTAATTAGGTCAAATTTATTCTTATTATTAGTGAACTTTTATGGTATAATTAGAGTTTAATTAAGTTCATATGCTCTGTATGAATTGATTAATTACGGTCTACGTGAAGAGGCATGTTGAGCATATTATATAGTTTTTGTAGAGCTTAAATAGGTAGGAACAAGATGAAAACTACATACATATCCATACATGGAAACCGTCCAAAATGATAATCGTTGATGAGGCAGAGCCATTGTTCACCAATCATTGTGTCGTTGCATGGATAGGGTTTGGGAATTTTTTTGTTAGGTCTATTTTACAATATCAAATAAATACATATTTTATAGTTCCGTAATTTAATTTATTATTTATCAATTTACAACTTAACATTTTTGGTACACTAATCTATGATATCTTATTTACAAGGTTACAAGTTCGATTCCTATTATGAGTGGTCTATTGGCCTTCTTAATTAGCTTGAGTCTTTCAGTTATGAGCAACTCAAGCTGGTTTACCTCCTTATGGTCATTTGCTGGCTAGAGTCATAAGACGAGTTTACCTTATGTCCATCAACGAATAGTGACTATGAATTTCTCTAGAGTAGGTTAATTATTAGTATAAATATGTTGATGTTGTTTTACTACAAAATTTTTTAACGATCAATATTGTTTTGATTACAAAATATAAAGACAAAGAATATTATGAATATATAGTTTAATTTATCAAATATGCAATAATTAATTAACATTTTTTTTACATACACCGGTATTTAATTACTTCCCACAAAATAAGACTAATTTAACTTGTCAAGTCTCAAGCAGAGAACATTGGATTCTCTTCCCTCTAGAATTGAAACCCAAAAATTTTAAAATTCTATCTAGAAAAAGAACATCTTTAGTAAACAAATAGGTATGTGTTTGGTATGTACTATGTGGGAATTTTTTTGGGTGGTATTCTTTGTCCTGTATTGTATTGATTGAAAACTATCAATAATAAATAATTCGTAATTATATCAAACTATTTTGATTTATTATTTCTTTCTCACATACAGTAAAAAAAATCAAATTTATAAATATTTAGGTCATTATGAGCTCACACAATCACCAAAGAAGTGTAACTTCGTTCACCCCATCGGGAGGATCCAGTACTCTCATAAAAATAAGGATAAAAACGACAAGTAATTACCTGTTATCTAATTTGTACATTTTTTTTACAATGATCAAATATCAATTTATTTATGTTTATTCTGATCAGTGGAGGACAAGAATTTGACAAGTGAATGTTACGTTTATAAAAGTATGAAGTATTTAATTTCTATCACAACAATATAATGTTATAAAATAGTTTTATAAAAGACGAAAAATAAAGAAAAAATAAAGGAGCAAAAATGGTTTACAAAATTAGGGTAGGGGTCTCAGTCTTTGTGAAACCTCCAATTTCTAAGCCTGGGACCAAACAGATAGAATTTGGAAGGGATGAAAGGAATTTGTTGAAATTGTGTCGACAACGAAAACGAAAGTAGTCTGACTAATTACGTACTTTACTAACGTTAGAAAGCATTCCTCTTTTTTTCAATCATATAAAACTACACGCATCTTTTTTGTTAAAATTCTCTGCCAATATATTTTCAACGATCTGAGAGGATAAGTGACAGGTTTTACTCAACACAGCATGCAGTTGCTGTTTTGACCATACAAAAATGTGGTCGTCGACTGGCTGATAAAGTGATAAGAAAGGCTGAATTGTCAGAATACATCTGTACTAGAATGCTCGCCGCCTCGCACTATCCACTCTAGGATAGATGCTCACACAGACACACACTACAATAATATGAGAAAAGAGAGTGGTAAGGTAAATATCAAATAGTCCTTTTTTTTTTTCAATTTAGAAAATCATTGAGGGTATTTATGAAAACGAAAAAAAAAAGACGTTATGCAGTTTTGATCGTTTTGTGATTGATGGTGATGACAGTTACTACATATTAGTCTTGTATGAACCTCTCTCATTATATGGTTGTGAAATTAGTTATGAACTGATATATATTGTAATAGAGTCAATAGTACTAAAAAAAAAACTTCTTTAACGGCAAAAAACTCTAGAATTGGATTTGGGCTTAGGGCCACATACCCCACCATAAACCTAACTACAAAGATTTAGTTGAAAATTGATTCTTTTTATATATATATTTTTTATTTTTCTAAAATTTTATTTTATTAATGCAATAAGATTTATAACATATGCCAAAGGCCTTGTGGTCAAGCGGCATGAAGTGATTCTCCCAAGTGGGAGGTCATGGGTTCAAGCCTCAGTGGGGGCAATATTGACTTTGTTGGGCTTCAGTAAGTTGAGAAAGTATATGGACAGATACTACATGTAACATGGTCAATAGTATTCAAAAAAAAAAAAGATTTATAACATATTTTGACATAAAAGTCATTTTACCCGTCAAATCTCATATGGTACGTAGTCTTACCATATTATTAGTCATTGATGTTGTGTCTTCTTCCCATTCTCTTTCTATTCCTTTTATAAAAAAAATAAAAATAAAAAACTCACTTTTTTCATATGGCATTAAACATCTCCATCACTATGAGAATGAAGGTTCAGTTTAGGACGTGCCCACAAAATTTAACTCTTACTCGTGTCCTTTATCGCAGTTGCATTAACAATCTGCTTATTAATTACCCTAAATGGTTAAGTTTTAAAAAAATTCTACTTTTAACTCTACAGCTATTATAACATAATTATATTTAGTTCTCAACTTTTAATTTAATCATAATTAATCTCATAATTTATTGATATTGCCACATTAAATTCTTTTTTAAACCAGATTATAAATAAATATAAAAATTCCATAATAATCATAAAACTAAAATTATTATTATTTTTATTTGTATTTTTGTTCTTCCCTTTCTTGTTGCCAAAGGGAAGGGCACCCTATTCTATTCTTAAATAATAAAAAATTGCAATATCATGATGCAATGAATTTATTATGGTCTTACCAAAAAGCACTGGCAAAAGGAATAGTATTGTGGAATATTGGGAAGGCGCATATGGAGAGCATGAGTGAAAGTTCATTTTGTTCCATAATTAAGCATGGCATGTTCATCGTACCAAATCGTGAAAACGAGAAAGGCAGCATTTCCTTGTATTGGCACGACATACGAATATGCGATGTGGCATTGCATGATGCTTTGTTGTCACACACTTTTCATCGATGATTTACGCAACGCATAACAAGCGTGCTTCTTCAATTATATTCCATTCTATTTTTTCCCCGTTTGTTTCGCTAGAAAATATTTAAAAAGAAATTACTGGAAATTGATTCCATTGTTTGATTGGTGGATCAAAGAAATTACTGGAAATATAAATTGATTAAATTCCATTGTTTTGTTGGATTTAGAATTGTAAATATCAATGAGTATAAAGACAATTATACATCTACGTAAAAATAACAACAATAATAATGGTAATTAAAAAAAATTAACGAGGACATAATTGTCCTCCTTATTTTCCATGGAAAACAAAATACAAGGGATGACCAAGGAAAATGTTTTCCATCCAACAAACAAAGAAAAATCTAGTTTTTTTTTCTCAAATTCAAGGAAAACATTAACCTAACACCTCCTTAGAGTTATTTCTTCTTTTTTCTTTTTGATACATTAAGTTTTTTTCGCTTACGCTAAATTAATTTTAAACTCTCAAAATCTCTAACCAAAAACTTTTAAGGAGGTAAATTGCGAGTCGATCGCCTAATCAGTCATCAGTTCCACTCTTATTTGTACAATCTGCGCATAAAGAGTCTTCAACATATTTGATCAATTTTTTTAGATTTTGGGCCTTCAAATGGCCCCCATGTCTCATGCAGGAATCAAGCTAATTAGAGTTACTATTTAAAGGAAGAGAGGGAGTCTATGTGTATTATAATTTATAAGGATTATTCGGTGAGGACTTGCAAACTAATCTCATCCATTCTTAAACACACACTCACATGAGAATCTATTGTTCAGGAGAAAGTTAAGAAAACACAAAAACAGTGAACCTCTAAACCAAATTAGCAAGCAAAACCCTATACCAAAAAAAAAATTAAAAAAAATCATAAACTTTAAAAGGTGAACCCTAAATGCATTGCACTTTCAAACTAACCAAAAAACATGGTATAATATTGCAAAGTGCACTATATATTGGTTCAAATTGTACACTTAAAGTTGAAAAAATTATCAAATTACCACCATAATTTTTCCCTCTTTGCTCTAAATTGTTAGTTTTGACTAGATGTATGACTGTGATTAGTCAATTTTTTCATGGGAATATGTTCTTATATAATCATATATAGGAGAGGGTTCAGGTGAGGACAAACTTGCAAGTAAAAGGTTAGGACTGATTTGATCCATTTATTTGGATAAATCAGCAGTTGAGCGTTGCTGAAAAATTATGAAAAAAATGGACAACAGAGATACGTCCTGATTTTTTTACAAAAAAAATTACAATAATTATAAAATTGACCATATTTTTTTACTAAGACCCTCAACCATTGATGAATTTGATGAGTGGCAAATATTAGTCCTCACTTTTTATAAGGGAAGGTTGATCTCATTTGAACTCACACCTACACACAAATGACGAGGTTGATCTCATTTGAATTTACCCCTATCTCTCTCTCTCTCACACGTGTGTGTGTGAGAGACCGTTAGTAAAAATGAAACGATCTATA
This sequence comes from Ipomoea batatas, assembly GCA_002525835.2. NCBI lineage: Eukaryota > Viridiplantae > Streptophyta > Magnoliopsida > Solanales > Convolvulaceae > Ipomoea > Ipomoea batatas. The sequence goes on along the minus strand of NXFB01000503.1, from coordinate 112,093 downwards.
TATCTTTCGACCCATTTATATTTGTTATTTCCTTCTTCTATCTGGTGAGGAAATCCTTCAAAGTTTCTGACTCTTCTTGTTTCACATTACTTAGGTAGGAAAAGGCCTGCTACTTCTTAAACTTGTTGCCGACGAAGTACATGTCAAATTTATGTGCTAATTGGGCGAAATTTTTTATGGATGTAGGCTTGAGGGTTTAAAACCATTTTAATGCGGTCCCTTTCAATATGGAGAATTACATATTATATATATGTCTCCAATTTATTTATATATGCACGCATAATAATGATAATATGTTAACTACAGAGACATATTGTAAAGACATAATCTGAAGATATTTTAAACAAGGTCCATAATGCAATATGGACCTTGGTTCACGGTAGAATTTGCCTACCTATTAATCCAAACTAATACCATACCGTCACCTACCGTGCATAGTGCAAGCTAGCCTGCAGATTGGTAAAATCTAAAGGGAATAATTTCCTTATAAGGCTAAACAAAGTTATCATATCATATCATGGCTAGGCCATGAGTACTCACCAACTACAATTGTAGGTTGCATTCCTTGTAGAGAGGCACAAATAGAGTATATGTTTGAGACCAAAGAGGGATAGAAGAATCCCATTATTACCAACGCCTAACCTAACATTCAACTTCTCTCTCTCAAAGTTAATGTTAGGCCCCAAAAGAGTAGTCGAGTGAACAAAATATGACTTTTGTTCCTAAAGATCACGAGTTTGATTTTTATAAATACCCTTTAATTTCGATCGAGCTCATCGTACATGATTTTTATAGAGTGTGATGCACTATTACACCTGAGTGAAATTTATCTAGTGCATACTTTCAAATAATGAGTAATTTTATTGCGTGACTAAAAAAAAGTTATTATGTTCTAGCAATGATGGAACAACATTATTGTCAGGTCACATAAAAGTCTACAATTATATATTCGATAATAACAATATTTCTTTATATGTTTGACAATTATAATAGGGTGAAATTTAAAAAAAAAAATAAAAATTCGCAATATATTATTTATTGGTTGGAAGCTAGTGAAGGGTCATGTCTAGCATCAAGTGGCTAGGAAATTTGTTAAGCAGGGACATGGATGACGAGCTAAGTCCAGCACCCCGAGAAAATAAAGTTACGTCTTCGCTGTGAGCTATAGCTTTTGATGTAGTGGTAAGCACTTGATCCTAACAAGTGGTATGAAAACCAAGAGTTATTGCTTAGTTTTTTGTGTAATGATAAGTATTTGGTCCTAACATTATCATTGTGCCCTATTATATATAAATGATTTCCAAATTTGAGTACATATAAAAACAAACACAAACTGTCTTTTAAAATCAGTTAATACTCAATTTAGTCCTCTATTTTGTGCTTAATTAAGTCATCGACTTCGATGGTTTTATCCAATTGAGTCTTTGAGTGTTAGAATTAAGGACTATAGTTGATAACTAAATTGGGTAAAACTACTATAGTTGAAAACTATCTTGGGTAAAACTACTATAGTTGAGGACTAAATTAGCTATTAATAGATGTAAATTTACCAAAATATCTTAACAGAGGACTCAATCAAGTAAAACCATCAAAGCCAATGACCTAATTGAGCATATAAAATCTTTTAGGACTAAATAAAAAAAACACTATAATCAATGACTAAATTGAGTATCAATTCCTTTTTAAATACTTCAATATCATGATGCAATGAATTTATTATTTTACCAAAATTGTAGTGGCAAAAGGATCCAATGGCGTTGTGGAATCTTGGAGCTAAGGGAGCATTATATTATAGATATCATATTTCAAAGTTCGATTTGTTCCCTAATTAATTAAGCACCGCATGTTCATCGTACTAAATTGTAAAAACGATAAAGAAAACATTTCCTTCAATTCCTTATTGTATTGATACGGCATGCGAATATGCGATGCTTTGTTGTCACACGCTTTAAGTATGAAACATTATGGTAATCAAGTCAAAAATGTCTTGAAATAATACAATACTACATTACAATCCCGTAACATTATTCTAATTAAAATCTTATCAAACACTTTAAACCTATAAAGTGAACAAATGTCAATTTAAGTGTTATAAGATCACTGAAATTACAATTTTTAAACTGATAGTTTTTGTTTTTTTTTTTATTGAGAAAAAAAATGATAGTTTTATAAATCCATAGAAAAATGAGTGGGTCAACGCGGCTTGGGCGTGCGGTTCGTGAAAGGGAGTGAGGGGAAATCGCCTTGAAGCGCGTGAGAAGGGGGCAGCCCCATCAAGAAGCAAGTTTTGTAGTTTTGTTACGTTGTTCCTACAGACCACGTGCATTTGCTCAACGACCAATCGTTTTCTCACAAGGTATGTTTGTTTCGCGAGATTTAATGACAGCTACGTCGAATTCTCCAAAACACCCCGCAAGCCAGGTAAAATCGGTGGGGGTGAAACTGTCAATTCGATGGCGTCGTATATTTACGGGGCTCCGTTGTAAATCGCGTATATTTAGTAGGAAGAGCGTGTCTCCCACCAATACGACACCGCTCCATGCATTATGACCCTGGGAAGATATCAAAGTGTTTTAATAAACAACCTATATATATATCCTGGGAGTTGGGGAATATTGCATTGAGATCCATGATTAACAATATAGGCAAATAGCCCCGCTCACTAGATCATTAATCAACGATAAATTTTGTTATTAGCCTAGTACATAAACCGCCTCTTATCTTATGCGCAGTAGTCTACAAGATTTTTTCTTTTTATCCATTAAGTTTCTCAGCGTACGTTAGACTAATCTTAAGTCCCAAAACATCTGTCCAAGAATGTAAATTGTGAGTCGTTCTCAATTCCATCATACCATATGTTTTCTCCACCAACCCTACCCCCAACCCACAACAGGTGGACTTTTTCAAACCCCACCCCCATCCCACCGGGTGTGGGTGTCTACCATGGGTACCCACCACTTTATTATTTCATTTTATTATGTTTTATCATTTTATTATTTCTTTCAAAAAATAATATTTAAATTACTTATACATAATAAAATAATAAAATTCATTTATTATACTAAAACATAAAATAATAAAAATATTCAAATTTAATAACTAAATTGTTAATTTTTAAAAATAAACTTAGTAGTTTAGATATAAAAATACTAAAAAGTTACTTAAAGTTATTGAAACTTTTATAATAAACGTATTTCTAGTGGCACCCGGTTGCTCTCCCACATGGGAGGGGTGGGTTCGAGCCTCAGTGCAGGCAATATTGGCGCTTTGTGCTTCACTTGGTTGAGAAAGTAACATGAACAGATACTACATTGTAACAGAGTCAATAGTACTAAAAAAAAGTACTACGTATTTTTTAATGATGGAAATATTTTGTCGCTAAATGTCTATTTAACACAAAAATTATAATCCGTCGCTAATTTATGGTTATTCCGTTGCTAATTTAGCAACGGAATAAATTCGTCGCTAAATTCATCACTCTATAGACTTTTTTTTTTTTTTTTTTTTTTTTTTTTTTTTTTTTTGTGTGGGGTTGTTTTTTT
>NXFB01000503.1:59293-74315 GCA_002525835.2 Ipomoea batatas | reverse complement strand
GCTTGGCAAAGTGATCGTCCATATGTTTGGTCACATTAAGAAGAAGCTCTAGATAGGAAAGTGCGTCGTTCTGGAATCTCCTCTTTCAGCTTCTCATATTCAATAGTCCAAGTCACGAACTTGTGAACTCAAGAAGGGCATATAATATGGTTTCTCTCTAAAGATTTCATGAAAGATATCTCTACGAAAACTAATTTCTACGATTATATGACTGACTTTTGAAGGCGAAAATAATGCATTATATTATCTCTCAATTTTTATTCTATTTTTTACTTTAGGTTAGCTTAGCAAACTCTAATTGATTAGAAAAAGAAAGTTGGTCAAGTTTTTTTTTTTTTTAAATCATTTTTCTTTTCTTCTTTTATGTGAAAATATCTCTAAGAATATATTTATCATTTTATAAGAATAAATTACTCTCTTATGAAAAAATCGTTGCAAGAATTCATAAATTTTTTCTCTGTTCTCCTTGCCAAGTGAATGCAAACTTGCAAAGTAGGGCAAGACATTTCACAAGAATCAAATACGAAAAGAGTTGAACTAACACATGACCTTTTACATTTTCAATTCTTTCATTTTTTGGTGGGGAGGAGAAACGAGGACGAAACTTTATTCACAAGAAATTGTCTTGAACAAACTCAATGTCGCAAGGAATTACCGTCTAAGGTAACTCAACATAGTAAGTATTAGTAAGTCATGATGAACGTGTAACAATAAACTAATTATATACTAAGAAAAGTTCACAATGATGTGAGTTATAATATTTTGTACTTTATAAAATAATATATTACATTATATTATTATTTGTAAGTTGCACTCTCTCCAGCGTACTTTCAGCAAAGCATAAGATATAAGTTTTCAAAACAAATAATATTATAGCCTGCAACATTAGAAAGATTTTCTATGTACGTATAGTATATACTAATATGTACGTGCAGAAGTAAAAACAACTTATTATGACCGCTAAGAAATAGGGTTTGGATATATTTGCGTGTCATAGTGTCACTACCATAATGCTTACTAGTATTTGGTCTAATTAACGTGTATATTATATAGTTGTCTGGCACCAAAAAAACATAACGAGAGAGTGTGTGTAAAGAAAGTGTCCTATTTCTCCCTTGCTTGTTCAGACAAATGAAATATAGAGGAAAGATCCCATCGTACAATCATATATTAATTAGAGCAACCCTAATAGGGGGTTTATATTGGTTTTTGCAGAAAAAAAAAATTAGTGAGTTGGTTTTTTTTTCACAAATGGGAACCTTGATTTTTTTTTTTCTTCTGCAAAGACTTGGGGCATGTTTACTAACTGGAAAATTTCTCCATTTTTCTAGAAATTTGAAAAATTGGAAAACAGCAAACATGTTTACAAACACGATTTTTTATTTTGAAAATATGGAACAATTTTTCAGTTTTCTAGAAAATTGAAACACTATTTAAAACTGTTTTCTAAATGGAAAACAAAAGCAACTATCATCTATTAGAGTGTGCATATGTCACTATAACCACATTCTCACCATTATCTAATTATATATTTATCCATTACTATGATTACATTCATTATCATCTTCTTTTACTTATCATCATCTTCTATCTTTTCTACTTGCATGAATTATTTAAACATAACTTATTTGCTTATACTTAAAATTATACATCATTCACATTATCAAAATTAAAAATTGAAATTTATATCACGTTTTATATTTTGATCGAATTTAATTCATTATTGGTTTAGATATTTTTAATTACGTTATATCTGATATAAGTTTGGTCCAGATATCGGATATCAAAAACTCACATATATTACTGTATTAGAATTCAAAGTAAAAATTATATATTATATACTTGTCATTCAAATGAATATATCCAAATTAAAAATATTTTAAATGTTAGCTCAAAAAATATTAATATTATCTCAATTAAATTTTATGTTAATTTAATATATTGGTTTGGATATATTTTTAGTTATGTTATATATAGATAAAAATTTGGTTCCGATATCAAATGTAAAAAATTTTAAATATGGGACTTAAAAGTAAAAATTATATTTATTCTATTTAAACTAAATATATTTTAAAATATTTTAAATATATTGTCTAAAAATTTCTCAAAATTAAACTTATGTTTATTTTATAACATTAATCTAAAAAAATAAATTTTAAATAATAAGGGTTAGTAAACAAGTTTTCTAAACAGAAAACATAGTATGTAAACTGAAAAATTAGAAAATAGAAAATAGTTTTCTGTTAGTAAACAGTCCATTGGTTTTTGTAGGGGAAGAAAAAAAAAAGGGAGAGAAACATTTGGAGCGCAATGCGCATCCCAGCGGGTGTGTGTTTCCCTCTCGCTCGCTAGGACGCTTAAGAGTGACGGCCACTCTAAAATGGTTATGTCTTGTTTTTTTTTTCGCCGTTGCTTTTTTTTTTTTTTTTTTTGTTTAAACAATTTGTTAAATTTAATTTTTTTTGTTAAATTTAAAAAATTATGCAATATAAATGTATTATATAATTTTGATAACATAGTATTTGAATTGAAATTTTATAATTATAAATTTATTTTAATTTTAATTTTGATGTGTATATAATTCAAATATAATAAAAATAATAATTGTAATTATAATTTTTATAATGATAAATAAAGAGATAATGTGTTGGTTGAGTTTCTTCAAATGAAATTTATCAATGGATAAACTCGATCTAACTAATATTAATTAAAACTTAATATACAATTACATATAAGATATTATTAGAAAAATGGGCTTAAAATGATATTTTTTTGAATGCTACTGACTCTAATACATTGTAGTATCTGTTCATCTATACTTTCTCAACCTAATGAAGCACAAAGAGCTAGCCACACAACGTCTCCACGGAAAGAATCACTATATGCTATCTGAGTACAAGGTGCTTGACGCTTAAAATGACATTTAAAATAACTATTTTATAGTATAATTTCAATGGGGTCCATTTTTTATTTGGGTCGAGTCAGAGTACATTTAGTTAGTAAGAGGTTTAATTTGATATATTATACGTACAAAATTGATAATAGAGAATAAAAAATTGATTCTCAAAATGTACAATTCTCTGTAAAGAATTTGAATTGTATAGCATAAGGCCCTCTGTCGCATAACACGAGTTTGGACAAAATTGGTAAATACTTGTGGACAAAATTGAGTTCTAGTCATGTCTAGACATACAAAATTGAGTTCTATTAGAAAGATAGTCATGTCAAAGACCGCTCACCTTCATTTGATATAATATGAAAGGGGTTGTTGGACGGGCTCACCATCCTTTGATATGATATGAAAGGAGTTGTTGGACGGAGACAGTCAATAATTGTCTTCGTTCAACAACAAGACAAACTTGAGTTATAGTCATGTAAGTCATTGGAGGGAGACCGCTCACCATCATTTGATATGATACGAAGGGGTTGTTGGACAGAGACAGTCAATAATTGTCTTCGTCCAACAAGAAGACAAAATTGAGATATATGTCTTCGTCCGACAGCAAGATAGTTGGCCATATGCATAGGCTGCTTTGTTGAGTTCTAATACAAAGGCTATCGTGCTCACCTTCATTTGATATGATACGTACGAAGTAGTCGTACCTATCCAACAACAAGACAAATTAAAGTTGGCTGCTTACTTCAGATATGATATAAAGACGATCATGGAAAAGATGGCTGCCCCCAATACGTAAGAAGGAAACAAACTAGCCTTCTTAATTCGTGCTAATTTTGAACGGAGATGCTGAGCAATTGATTGTGTCTATCCATACTCCATAGATTTTAATTTTTTTTAATTACTCTTTTCAAATAAATTGGTCCATTTCATCTATTAATTCATTAAAAGAAGTATATGAGAAAACCTAGTTACTGTAAATTCAACAATAATTTATTAAATATGCAACAAATCGAGAAAGATTACCTTGTAATAGAGTTAATAGTACTAACAAAAATTACTCCGTTAGAATTTTTTCTTAATCTTTTTTACAAAAACACTTTTACACTTAAAAGAAAAAAAACTTTTACACTATTTAGTTGATTTTGGGGTAAATTTGACACTTTCTTCAAAAGAAAATAAAATATACATCCACCAACTATAAAATACCCATGTGATTGAGGCGTTTATTTATTGCCTTTTTGGGATGATATGGTTATTCTAGAAAGAAGTATTTTTGAGTTTTCCATTATTTCTTTATTTTAACCATTTTAGTGAATGGGCCATTGTTGTATTATTTTCTCAAAGGCTTTTTGGGTTTTTTTTTTGGAAAGAATTTTCTCAAAGGCTTAAACACATTTCTTGTGGATTTCTGCGTTCTTCTTGTAACTCATCTGTCTCCTGTTCAACTTTCACCAAATGATGCGTTGAGACGATAAACAAACAGCAATATAAGACTTTGTTACCTATTTTTTATGATAGTTTTATATTCTACACACTAGTTTCATTATATTAACATTAAAGTACCATTTTAATAACACTTTAAATTCAATTCATTTGACAATATGCGTTATTGTATGAGCTTTGTTTTTTAGTTTCATTTTCCATAATACTAATTTCATTATAGTAATGCTAAAGTATCATTTTAATTAATTGAACTTCATGTTCAGTTGATAGTATACATATTTGTATGAACTATGCTATCATATTATAAACCAAATAGGTTCATTATAGCAACACTAAAGTATCATTTTAATTTTACTACACATTCATTTAACAATATACATATCNTTGTGGATTTCTGCGTTCTTCTTGTAACTCATCTGTCTCCTGTTCAACTTTCACCAAATGATGCGTTGAGACGATAAACAAACAGCAATAATAAGACTTTGTTAACTATTTTTTATGATAGTTTTATATTCTACACACTAGTTTCATTATATTAACATTAAAGTATCATTTTAATAACACTTTAAATTCAATTCATTTGACAATATGCGTTATTGTATGAGCTTTGTTTTTTAGTTTCATTTTCCATAATACTAATTTCATTATAGTAATGCTAAAGTATCATTTTAATTAATTGGACTTCATGTTCAGTTGATAGTATACATATTTGTATGAACTCTGCTATCATATTATAAACCAAATAGGTTCATTATAGCAACACTAAAGTATCATTTTAATTTTACTACACGTTCATTTGACAATATACATATCTATATGAGCTTTGCTATTCAATTTCATTTTATACATGCGATAGGTTCATTATAGCAACATTAAAGTATCATTTTAATTCTACTACAAGTTCATTTGACAATATATAAATATTTGTAACTTGATACACCATTGATTCATGATAACGATAGCTGTATCTGATCTTTTAATTAAAAGAAACGATGACATATTAGACCATGGTCCACAAGTAAACAATTTTTCCTTTAGAATTATATTCTCCTCTTGAACCAAAAAGCTAGCATTTACCTTTTACCAGGCCAACAATTCCCCCCTCTCAGCACTCGTGACCTAGTTGGGATAACTCTTGTTAGGATCAAACGCTTACCACTTACGCTAAAAGTTATAGCTAGTAACAAATGCACAACTTTATTTCCTTATAGATCGCCTTTACTTTTTCGAGACGCTAGGTGTTGGACTTGGCCTTTACCCTTTATTAGCTTTCGCCCAACAATCCTTCAGCCATCAGGTGCTAGATTTAGCCTTTTACTAGCCTTCGCCCAACAATTTCATTTATTTTTATTTCCTTGAGCCAAACATCAAGTTAGGTTTCTATCTTGTTATTTCAACTTATGTAGTCTTTGAATTTTGAAATATGCATTGTTGACTTGTTTATCTTTTGCAATTTAAATTATTAGTGAAAGTGAATAGTTAATTATGTGCACTACAGGCTAAAGACCTTGTGGTCTAGTGGCATCCAGTGTCTCGGTTAACACTCTCACATGAATGATGGGAGTGGGTTTGAGCCTCAGTAATGACAACTGTTTACTCTTTGTCTTTCATTACATTGAGATAGTAACTAAACCAAACCAAATTATTCGAGCTGGAATCAAACTCTTCTTTTAATCCGAAAACAAAAGTTTTAAACTAAATTGATTCATTGATTCTCCCACAGTCGTATGATTTAAATAGGAGTCCGGGAAAATGATTTACTAGAAACATTAAATGCAAACAGCGGGAAGACAAAAACTTAAAAGAGATTGCAAGTATTAAGGATAATAAAGATTTTATTTGGAATTTCAAGCTGCCAAATATAATTGAGAACTCTTCCAGGCCATTTCATGCATGTTGATAATTATTATTCCTGATTTTATTTTATGACGACTTTCACGTACTCCATCACGCACATGAGTTTTAGAGAGACGAGAAAATGGGAACACCAGGCAAAGATGCTCCAGCATCAACAACATAAATATTTCCAGACACATATTCGGAGGAGTCGTGGATTAAATAGCGTACAAGTGATGTGAGTGCGGGATCCGTTGTGCCATATGTTCTTAAAGGCACAGTCCTATGAGTAACATTTTTGATCCAATGTTTGTGGACCAGATTCATGGTTATCTCGGATTTGAAAATTCCAGGTGATATTGAATTCACTCTTATTCCATAAGCTCCTAGTTCAAGCGCCATCGCCTGCATGCCACCATTTCAGAACCAGACACATAAACCATTAATTTGATGCCAAAGCAATTGAAGTAGAGATGAATTGAAAGAAGTAAAACATCATCTGACAAACAAAAAAGCAGGATCCTACGATAGATACCATTGAGAATGTATTGACAGCACTCTTTGAACAAGAATAAGCAAGAGCCCCCATGAATTGCCCACGATTGAGCCCAGTAAGGGAGGAGATGTTGATGACAGATCCTCCCAGCCTAGCATTGCGCATGAGCAAGCACACATATTTTGTGACTAACCATGTTCCGGTTAGGTTTGTTCTTATGTTGTCATTCCATTCCTTCTCTGTCAGATCAAATGGAGTCTGCCTGCTACCTGCGAATCTTGGGTTAGTTCAAACCTCTACACTATCTCTAGTAAATAAAAAGAGTTAATTCCAGAAATAGTCATTACCGACCCGTCCTTGACTATTGATTTTGTTTCAGATCATCTGGCCTGGTTAAATATTTCTTTAATAGACTTTAAATTTAAGTGTAAAAATGTAAAACTTAATTAACAGAATCACTTATCCAAATTTACATATTATAATAAGGGTGTTGAAACAAATAATATAATCACCTGAAATTTGAGGTAAATCAGTACGTAGCCTGGTCCAAATTAACCTATGCATCAAGCTATTCTTCACATTCATACTAATGATGAACCTAGTATATGAAATTTATGAACTCAATTTGTCCATTTAAGATTCTAAGTAACAAGTTAATTTTTACATCTTTACTCTTAAATTTAACTCTTACAAAATAGATATTTAACAGAAGATGGAACAAAATCAATAGTTAAGAACCACTTATAATATAAAATTTGGTAATTAAACGTCAAATAGTTAAAGGTATATTTTAGAATCAACTCTAAATAATAATTATGGTGTTGTGGCTACCTCTAATACCGGCATTGTTAACCAAGGCGTCGATACGTCCGAACGCGGCCCAAGCCTTCTGAACGGCGGCCTCGACGGCGGAACCGCCTGCGCCGATATCGAGCACAATAGCCACCGCTCGGGGCTGCGGAACGGTGTTGGAATCGCCGGAACCACCGACTCCATTGATCTCGTCGCAGAGAGATTTGAGGCGGTCCACTCGGCGTGCGGCGGCGATGACTCTGCAGCCGGCTTTGGCCAAGTCGAGGCTGAATTCTCGGCCCAGCCCCGATGAGGCTCCGGTGACCATCACCACCTTGCCGGTGAGGTCCCGCCATGGCTCCAGGTGGCGCGCCACTTTCACTCGGCTCTCCATTTTGGCTTTACTTATGGCGTCTACTGAAGCAAATATATAGCACTCAGCACCAGCCGAAGGGACCCACTCTGGAAATTTAAACACTTGAAATTACAATAACCACCATATATTCCGCCAAATAAACTGACCGCCAAATAACTCTATATAAAAATGGCAAAAGGTCAAATAGGCCCATGTACTAACACTGATTGTTCATCCAGCACCATGAACTAAAATATGGTCCAACGAAGTCTTTATACTCCTAATTATTTTTCATCTAGCATTTTTAGCCCATTTCTAACAAGTAACCCATCTAATTTGTTGACATGGAAAAATAAAATAATAAAATATGATGACATGTTATTTATATGAAAGTTTTGGATGATTTTACCCTATTTCATTAATGAAGAAAATGATTTCTTGCAATGAAATAGGGTAGAAATNTTTATTTATTTATTTATTTATTTATTTATATATTATGTTGTAAAAACCCTCAAGGGATAGAATCGGACTTGATTTTGATTCCTCATCTTCTCACAGCATGTTTGGTTCACAGAATGAATTTTGAGGTAATAGGAATGCTATTTCATAAGGAATGGAATAGGCAAGGAATAGAATAGAAATTGTATTATGTTTTTTGGTTCGCGGAAGTAATAGACTTTAGGATTAACAAATGGTTTTGAATTTTCTCAACAGATTACAGAGAGAGAGAGTCCTTTTATCATAGGATGCTAAGGCCTCTCCTATTCTACAGATTATTGTTCCAGACTAAAAGACAACCACTAATAATAAACTATATAATAAAACAAATATGGAATACATACTAATATAACTCACACACCCCCTCAAGCGCAAGGTTGGATTTCAGTAACATTGAGCTTGTGTCACAGTGTTTGAAACCGTTTAGCAGGAAGCGGCTTGGTGAAGATGTCGACGAGATGATCTTGTGTAGTGATAAAATTGACGATGAAGTCACCGGAAGCAACCTTGTCTCGAACAAAGTGGAAGTCGATTTCGACGTGTTTAGTCCGAGCATGAAAGACTGGATTGGCCGCAAGATATGTGGCACAGAGATTATCACACCACAATTGCGCTGGTTTGCCAGAATCTAACCCGAGTTCCCGGAGAAGAGAAGTGATCCAAGTAACCTCGGCCGTGACATCAGCTAAACCCTTGTACTCAGCTTCGGTGGATGAACGAGCTACAGTGCGTTGTTTTCTGGAAAGCCATGAGATCAAATTATTGCCAAAGAATACGGCATAGCCGCTGGTTGATTTTCTGTCAATAGGGCATCCAGCCCAGTCCGAGTCAGAGTATGCATGTAGATATGTAGACAGTGAGGCGGACAAGCGAAGACCATAATTCTGTGTGTCTTTGACATAGCGGAGTACACGCTTAAGTAGGCCCCAGTGTTCTGTGGTTGGAGAATGCATGAATTGACATAGCCTGTTAACCGAGTATGAGAGATCCGGACGAGTGACAGTAAGGTATTGAAGAGCCCCAACAATCCGACGGTACTGAGTTGGATTATCAAAAGAATCTGTACACGGAGTAGCTGACTGTGTGACTGCAGCAGGAGTGGCCAGAGGTTTACAGTCCGTCATCCCAGCACGAGACAGAATATCTTTCATATACCGACGCTGTGAAAGCAAGAACCCATGTGTGTCGGAGATAGTTTCAATGCCAAGAAAAAAACTCGGAGCACCTAAGTCCCGGATTTTAAAGGCTTTAGACAGGCGAAGTAGTATAGTCGTAATCAAAGGTTCATCGTTACCCATAATGATGATGTCATCAACATACACCAGCAAGAACACTCGTGACGTACCAGCAGAGTAGTAGAAGAGAGAGACATCTGTTTTGGAAGCAGAGAACCCGATTGTAAGTAAGAACTCGTGCAACCGTTTAAACCATGCACGAGGGGCCTGTTTGAGCCCATATAAAGATCGCTGAAGGTGGCAAACATGATCGGGATGAGTGGGATCTTCGTAGCCAGGTGGTTGTTTCATGTAGACTGTCTCGGATAGATGACCGTTTAAGAAGGCATTGTGAACATCCAGTTGCCGTAAGGTCCAGTGTTTCGAGACAGCTAGTGAGAAAAGTAACCTAACTGTTGTTGGTTTGACAACGGGACTGAAAGTGTCGAAGAAATCTTCCCCAGCTACTTGATTGAAACCCTTGGCGACTAGGCGAGCTTTATGTCGTTCAACTGACCCGTCGGCCTTTCGTTTAGTGCGAAAAACCCACTTGCACCCTATTATGTTCATGTTTGGAGCCGGAGGTACCAAATTCCAGGTGTTATTGTGTAAAAGGGCATTAAACTCTTGATCCATGGCATCTTGCCAGTGTGGATGCCCAATGGCTTGTGAGTAACACATGGGTTCAGTGGTGGTATTAAGAGCAAAGAATTGCTCACCCGTTCCACGGGTTTTCAGTCGCGTACGCATTGCGTGTCCTTCTTGTTGAGTGTGACTGGTTTGAGACTGTGATTGAGCCTGTGGTGCAGTGTTAACTGCAGGAGCCTGTATAGGTAGGGGTGGGGGCTCCTGTGCTAGCGGCACCACATTAATATCAGGATCCGAAGGAGATGGAATAAGCACAGGTGCTATTCCCCATGGGGTAGTAAAAACCCCTTGTGTTGACTCAACCTGCAAAGTGGACTGTAAGTCAAAAGGGAACACTGATTCATCAAACCGAACATGACGGCAGACGTAGGTAGCCCCAGTGTTGAGGTCCATGCAGCGGTAACCCCTAAAGGAAGGTGGATAACCTAGGAAGACACACGGTGCCGACCTATACTCTATCTTGTGGCGATTATAGGGCCGTAGATAGGGAAATCACCGGCAACCGAAGACACGAAAGAACGTGTAATTGGGCTGAGTATGAAACAGACGAAATTGTGGGCTTTGGAAGTTGATTGCAGACGAAGGTAGGCAATTGATAAGTGAGTGGCAGTTTCAAAAGCATAATCCCAGTATTTTTGCGGTGTTGAACTGTTGGCCAATAGAGACAAGCCGGTTTCAACAATATGTCTATTCCGACGCTATACCCGACCATTTTGTTCGTGGGTATATGCGCATGATTGCCTATGGTTAATACCTAGAGTTTCAAACGTTTTGTGAAGGCGAAGATATTCCCCTAAGTCTGACTGGATGGCTTTGATAGAACGGGAAAACCGCCGTTCTACCATCACCCGAAAGGAATCAAAGATTTTATAAATGTCTGATTTTAACCGTAAAGGGTAAAACCAGCAGTAGCGTGAAAAATCATCTACAAAGAGCAAGAAATAACGAGACCCACACGAAGAAATTACAGGAGACGGACCCCATATGTCCGTGTATATCAAATCTAGTACATTTTCACTAGTATTAGCAACCCTATCTAAAGGAAAACGGGATGATTTCCCGAGCTGACAGGCAGTACATATTTTTGGATTGCTTGTATTATTGGTTGACACGGGACAATTCTGCAGTACTCGATGCAGGGCTTGACTGTGCGGGTGACCTAGAAACGTAAAATGAGACCGGTTGACTGGTAACTTGTATAAACCACCCGCAGTTGACCCCTTAAGAAGAATCGCCCGAGTGTTGCAGTCCTTCACAAGAAAACAATCGTTATGGAACTCGAAGAAAACGTTGTTTGACATGGTTAATTGTTTGGTTTGTGTTGGAATTACTGCATGGCCTACACGTGAGACAACCAAACCTGCGCCATTGCCGACTTTAAGAACGTCACCACCGGTATAGGCATCTGACTGGTCCATCATTTGCTGATCCGGAGTCGCATGAGTTGAGGCTCCCGTGTCTGGGTACCAAGCCTCGGAGAATTGCTGGGCATCACCTGAAACAGCAATATTAGCACGCGGATTCGGATTATCGTCATAGCGCTTAAAACAATATAGCGCCGTATGTCCGTGTGCTCTGCAAATTTGACAGCGTGGAGTTCCAGAACCAGAACCAGAACCACCGACGTTGCCACCACGTCCGCGAGACTGGTTACCGCGGCCTCGGCCGTTTCTGCCGCAACCACCGAACGAGTGCCGGCCACCACTGCCTGAGCTGTTTCGACCGCGAACTGCATACAGCGCTGTTGGAGGAGACGGTGCAGCGATGGTGAAATCGTCGGAGTGTATAAACTCCTGGTTTTGCAGATGATCCGCAAGCTGTGACAGCGAGATAGGAATGCCGGTGACGGTCAGGGCGCTTGCCATGGCTCGGTATTCCGGCCGCAGACCACGGAGGACGTAAAGGACCTGTTCGTCGGTTGAAAGAGGTCTGCCGGTGAGGGATAGCGCCTCCACAAGCAGCTGAGCCTTGCCGAGGTATTCGGCCGAAGAAGCGTCGCCTTGCCTGAGCGTCTGGAATTGGCCGAGAAGGCTCAGGCAGCGCGACCACGAGGACGATGCGAGCGCGGTGGTGATGGAGTCCCAGACCTCCCGCGAGGTTTCACGACCGATCGCAAGGTACATCGTTTCGTCGGTGAGGGAAGAGATCAGCAACGATAGTATGGACTGATCTTGTTGAACCCACGCCGGATACGCTAGATTCGGCTGCGGTGGTGAATCCGACGCAGCAGCCGTTGATGAGAGGGCCACAGGTGGGATGGTCGCCGGAGGGCAGGGATAGGTTCCGTCGAGAAAGCCGAGCAGACCTTGTCCCTTGAGGAATGGGACCAGCTGCATTCGCCAGTACAAATAATTCCTCGCCGTTAGTTTTATGGAGACGAAGTGATGCGCCGCAGTTAGGGAGGTGGGAGTCACCGGCGGCGGTGCGGCAGTGGTGGCGACTGTGACGTCGGTGGTGGGTGTAGTCATCGTAACAGTCGAACGAAAAAAAAAATTGGTAACGTTCGGTTGCGAGAAAAAAGAGAAAAGAAAGGAACGGTGAACCTGTGCCTCTGATACCAGATTAACAAATGGTTTTGAATTTTCTCAACAGATTACAGAGAGAGAGAGTCCTTTTTATCATAGGATGCTAAGGCCTCTCCTATTCTACAGATTATTGTTACAGACTAAAAGACAACCACTAATAATAAACTATATAATAAAACAAATATGGAATACATACTAATATAACTCACATTTAGGAATTATATTACAGTGTTTGGTTGGTTTAAGGAATAGAAATGGAATATGTTTTAAAAGACATAAATACCCTTATGTAGTAGTAGTAGTAGTAGTAGTAGTAATAATAATAATAATAATAATAATAATAATAATAATAATAATAATAATGTTATTATTAATATTAATATTATTATTATGTAATAATAAAATAAAACTTATAATAATATTAATAACAATAATAAGAAAAAAGGAATAATAATAATAATACAAAAACAAAATTATATATAAAATAATTATTTTTAAAAAACTACACAAATGAGAATTTTTTATTCCAGGCCACATTGGTAACTCAAGAAGGAAAACTCATTTGAGCTTCTCTATATAAGATAATCATTGCTTCTATTTTAAAATTAACAATAGGATGATGATGCATTAAAGAGCCAAAAGCTCCATCATTTAAGGAGCCTTAATTGCTCTTAGTTACAAAATTTTTTATATAAGTAATAATATATATATATATATATATATATATATATATAGGGATCTATTCAGGTGAGAACTATTGTATTATAGAGAACTATGAGGTTAAATAGTGATCGTTAGATTAGGATATTGGATGGTTAAGATTGAGTTTTTTTTTGGTTTTTTTTTATTGGATTAGGCGCTAGTTTTGGAGGCACAGGGTATTTATGTCTTTTTGTTGCAGTGTTTTAATTTTGGTAGATTTAATATTGTGTTTAATTTTGGTATTATTAGGCTAACCTTTTTTTATTGCGGTGCCTCTTCCGATTCTTCACGTTCTTTCCGAGGTTTGCGTGTGCGCCGTTCTTGTCTTCTTCACTGGTGAGGGTCGGACTGTAGCGGTCTGGTGGTGGCTTTATTCACGCTGAAGTCGGCTATTGGTTTTTTGGCAGCGGCGAGTCGGTTGGTCCCTCCGGTGTTTGGCGGCGTTGCATGTCTCGGATCGTCTGTGGGTTGCAATCTGGGAGTGTATCAATGGCGGAAGGCGGTCATGGGAGTCGTCGGCATCGGAATCTGCGGTTCCAGGTTAGTTTTTAAAATTTTTTTTTCTTGGTTTGTACTTTGTTGTATATGGTATGGTTGATGTTTTTGTGTGTGTTTGTTTTTTCCGTGTATACTAAGGAAAAAGAGCAATATTTTTGAAATACAAATATACAAATTGTCGATTTGATTGGTCATCTGATCTTCGTTTCGTTTGATTATAGCTTAATGGATTTAAGATTTCTGGTGTTATTGTGGTAAAGTTACTAATTTGTTTGATTTGATTGGTTATCTGTGTTTTATTTATTTATTTATTTATTTTTATTTCTAATGCTCCTGAAGCTGTTTTTGTTATTTGCTATCATGCTGTCTGGAAGTATGGATTTTAAAAATATATATATATGGATTTTTTTTTTATTTTGAAAAACAAAGCAACTTCAATTCATTAAATCAAAGGTTCAAGACATGGAGGAATAGACGAAATCCAAACAGAAGGACTAGACTGTGAATGAGCCGCTCTAGCTAATGCATGGGCAAGCTTATTCGCTGATCTAGGAACAAAACAAACTGACACTACTTCAAAGTGTCTTAGAATCACCTTGCAATCTTCAATGACGCAACCCGCATAAGATAGGTCCACTACAGACCTATTAATAAACTTACAGACCATCTGATAATCAGAGAGGACCAAAATCTTCATATCACCTCTATCTTTAGCCCAAGACAATGCTTCCTTTATTGCCATGGCTTCTACAAGATGAGCATTGTTCATGCAACAGAAAAAACCATTACGAGCAGCCACAAAGCCACCATCACAATTTAAAATGACCACACCATAAAACACATGATCATGATTTGGAAATACAGCCGCATCCATGTAATACTTAAGCATCCCTTCATTCATGTTAGAAGCACCACCTAGTTGAGGTAAACAGTCAGCAGCTACAACCTCATTTTGCAGACCTATCCAATCATTAACAAGTTGAACAGCTTCAGAAGGAACATTGTTTGCATGCCATGGTTTGCTATTCCATATTAGCCCATTTCTCCCCCGCCAAATACTCCAGCAGATCGCCACACTCCGGAGTATTGTCATCATATTACCAGCAACTACCACAC
>NXFB01000502.1:41022-60825 GCA_002525835.2 Ipomoea batatas | reverse complement strand
CGACCGATTAACCGAAAAAAATTTCGGTTCGGTTAATTCGGAAATAGAAACTTCGGTTCGGTTAACGGTTAAAGGGTTTGACAAGTTCGGTTAATTCGGTTATGGTAGTTCGGTTCGGTTAACCGTTCGGTTAACCGAATGCACACCCCTACAAATGGGGGCACCGATATTGACAATCCATATGTGGTGTTTAGTCAGTTACGCATTATATCTTGTATTATGCATCCACATCAAATCAACTTTTTCCTGGCAGAATCCTTACGTTGTATATCGATTTCATTATAATTACAGACTTGGTTTAGTATTAACTAGACTTGGTTTAAGCGTGCCCACCGAACGCATAACAGCATCAGTTTCCTTTTAAAAAGAAAAAAAATTTTGAGAACTTTTTTTTTTTTTTTTTCATTTCTTCCTCACTCCTCTCTCTCTCCTACAATGGGTTTACTCTAAGATCATCAAGGATTCTAATTTAAGGAAAAAATGCAGTGATATTTGTATAATTATGATTTTGCATCTTGTAATGTCATACTGTGCATTCGTATATAACTGATTGTGCATATGAAAACATTCTCCAAACGCCCTATCAAGTATTTAAAAAAAATGCGGTGTTATTTTTGTAATTACTTTTGTAATTACAATTGTGCATCTTATAATACTTAGTTGAGCATTCACAAATAACTAATTGTCTATTTGTAAATTTTCTTCAAATTCACTGTTAATTATTTTCAAAATTCATAGTCTATCATTTCCAAATTTACAATTCTAATTACAAAAATGTCGCCACATTATTTTTTAGCCATTGAGAATCTATGATGGATGATGATATTAGTTCTAACCTTCTCGCATAAAGAGTAGTTCTCATTTGATCTCAATCTTCTCTCTCTCTATCTCTCTCTCACACACACTCCTACTCAAACAAAAGGAGACAAAATGTGTAGTAAAGTAAAACTGAAGAGATGCTTCCTTCGTTGTCCAATATATAGCTTAGAGTTCTGCTACATATAATCCCAAATTCTATTTTCTAATGTGGCAAAGAATGATAGGTTATTGTCATTATGGGTCCCAAGAGAAATGTATACCTCAATAATTTAAGAGTGAAGGAGTAAAACTTGAAAATAGAATTTGAGAGTCCAAATAGTAATTTCCTATAGCTCATCCCAAGAAGACCCACGAGTGAATAGAAGACCAGTTCTTTTACTTTTTTGAGTGCTACTGACTCTGTTACAATGTAGTATCTGTTCATACTTTCTCAACCTACTGAAGCACAAAGAGTCAACAGATGCCTCCACTGAGGCTCGAACCAGTTTACCCATCTGGTTCTGATAGATTCTATTTTTTTTCTCTTTCTTCAATGGAAGGAGGGTTCAGGATCCATTTTATTGTAGAGCCGTATGTTTTACTTAATTTGTCACAAATGATACATATTCCATGAAATTTATGATAAACTATGTCAATTATTGACTACGTCTCTAAAGTGAATGGCTTTCATTAGTGATAATATATATTTAATATAAATATAAATTAGTGATATTTTTAATTATTATATTAATATAACTTAATATTAGTGTAAATCTCAAATAATTAAAAGAGTTAATATATAATATTATTACTTTTGAACAAGAATGAAAATTATGTTGATATTATAAGTTGTATTTGTTATTTGTGTGGTTCTTTTATACGTTTATCTAATTTACCATTTATGCCTTCACATTTTTCTTTTAGACATTTACTAGTATTTTCAGTCGTGCGATACACAGAATGAATTTGCTATAATATATTAAGAATATTTGGATCGATATATAATTATATAAATTATAACGTCAAATATTATATAGTGCAATTGAAGATATGTTTTGGATCAATTATGTTTTCTGATGTTATCCTTGTTTGAATTCGAGCAAATTATTGTTTATGATTTTTATAAATTGGACAAATATACTCGTTCTCTAGTAACTCAGTTATATGAATCAATTGTATTCTAATTCATATGTATGGAAGATATATTTTTGTGTAGATATATATCAATTTTGTCACCTTGGAAAAAAAAACATAATATCATCAGTTGTATTTGCGCATTATTGAAAACCTCTTTGTAGAAGACATTAGTAGTAGCAATACAATCTTGTCCATCCTCGTCTAGATCTAACACTTTCAGGCCATCAGGATGGGTGACTCGAGAGAAAGCCACGTACAATTGACTGTGATTAAAGACTGTTTTTTTTAGCAATAATCCAACGTGAGTTAGTGTTCAGCCCTGACTTTTGTTGATAGTCATGGCATATGCACGCATCAACGGGAATTTTATGTTTATGCTAGAACTTGAAGGGCAATCGCGTATAAGAAGGAGTGAGAGACATTCGGAGGATAAGAACTTTGGTTCCTTCATGTGTCCCATTAACTATTCTTGCTTCAAC
This sequence comes from Ipomoea batatas, assembly GCA_002525835.2. Lineage (NCBI taxonomy): Eukaryota > Viridiplantae > Streptophyta > Magnoliopsida > Solanales > Convolvulaceae > Ipomoea > Ipomoea batatas. The sequence goes on along the minus strand of NXFB01000502.1, from coordinate 58,411 downwards.
AATGTGATCTGTCAATCTTGTGATGATGAGCCGCGTACCGTTATAAAGACCAAGAGAATGGTCTATGTTCCGCAACAACATAACAGGTGCGCCGACCTTTAATGTCAATGAATGATTAAGAGAACCATACAATCTCAAACTATTTAAGAATTTAGGAGAGTGTACTTCTGATATATTTTCACCATCTGATTATGCCTTATACAAAAAAGTTACAACTTAAATATGTTCATCATTTTGCAATATTCATGTCGCACATGTACTGATTAATTTGATCAACGACATCTAAAGTCAGCAAGCGGATCACTCAACCTAACCTTCCAGCTGCGACTCATCAAGCGTGCCATATCTTGAGCTTGAAATTTTAAAAAACCACTTTCAAAGTAATCAAAATATTGAGTCATAACAGTATTGACATTGAAATTTTAATTTTATGATTTACATGTATATATTATGTCATTTTTTTCATAAAATTAGTTTTGATAGTCAAACTGCAAAATATATTTGATCTTACCAATCACTAAATTTCAAAATGTTTCAGATTCACAGGTATATATAAGTAAAACTCACATCTAAAGCCTAATTTGTTTGTAAATATTTCACATATAAAGCAAGTCTCTGTCTATTCTGAGAAGTTAGTAACATTGAGTCTAACATACATCATAAATCATTGTGTGATAGTGGGTAGTTAACTTTGAGGTAAGATCATTCAAGCATATAAGCATGTTTCGAGCTTGTTTCTATGCTTTCAAAATTCAAATCATCATAATGGCATCAGACAAACAAAAATATATCAGAATGTATGAATCATATATCTAAACTGTTAATCCAAACTTCACTCCAGATTACCAAATTGAATGTATGGCTTTTTGGGATGATGCTCATCCAAACTTTTGAAATGCGATGTCCATAATCGTTGATTGGGCAGACCACTGATGGTTCATAATATTATGATTTATAGCATATAATAATTGACAAATAAACTATAATATGAGTCTTTCTTGCATGCAACAAATATCACAAAAATTTAGTGTTTAAAATAAATGTATAAATGCAATATGTAGATAATTTGCATTGCATTATATATCATTAATTTAATTACTTGTTGGTCAGTTATTGCAAGATCTTGAGATATACTTATATTTTGATATTCAGTAAGTATAACTATATTAGGGAAAAATTCACCTAGGAGTAATGGAATAAGCACTTGAGTGTTTGTTGGTTGACCGTAGGGCGTTGATATTCTCTGGACAAATAACAACGCATCAACCAAAACCTTAAAGAGTTTTTCCTTGTCCTGGAGGATAGGTCGGATGCAGAGACGAAATATACTCCATTACGAACCAATAAGGAGAAATATGAGAAATAGCAAAGAAGAATAGAAAATATTCAATGGTCGGATTGTTATTTGCTTTTGAGAGTATTTATAGTGTAATTTTAATAGTCAAATAACAGTCTGTATTTTATTCAAAATTATGAATTACCGATTCTTTGTCCCTTCCCCCCTTCACAATCTTCCTTATACTATTATCCATTACATGAATTGGTAATTTTTCTGAACATTATGGTTGCTTATTATGTACTGTATTATTATGATTTGTAATTTTAATCTAGAATTGTATTACTAATAGGAAAGTATGAAAGAATATATTGTATTATGAATTGTATTAACATATTTTAATTTACAATTGTAGTACGAATAGAAATTGTATTACCATATTTTAAAATATTACGCAAATTTTAAAAGTATATGAGTGTTTTTTGCAGGAAGTTAAAATTGAGGATTTTGTTTTTATTAATAGTATAGATTATGCTGCAGAGAAATATATGTACTGTATTATTAAGATTAGTAATTTTAATCTAGAATTGTATTACGAATAATAGAGTAGGAAAGAATATATTGTATTAAGAATTGTAGTACAGTATATTTTAATGTATATGAATAGAAATTGTATTACCATATTTTAAAATATTACACAAACCTTAATAGTATAGGAGTATTTTGGGCGAAAAATTAAAATGAAGAATTTTATTTTTATTAATAGTATAGATATAGATATAGATTTTAATATTAGTCTTTAACTGAAATTAAAAATGTGTTAGTAATATAAGTTGCATTAAATGCTTATATTTCATATTCGATACTGCTTGCAGGGTACATTTATAATTTATTACAAAGTTTATCCTTGATTTTTTTTTTTACTAGTACTAGCAACCATTAGTATTTAAGTTTAATAAGTTTAATTTTTAAATAATGTGTATCTACTTTAATATCATTCTCTGATTTGAAATTTTTACTTATTTATTTTAATCTTGTATAATTAAAAGTTATTTCTCAATGACAATGAAAGTGTGGAATAGCAATATAATCTAAATACATTCCAGTCAAGTGAGGGCACCAGTATTGACTAGACTATGAACAAACACTAATATTATGTACTATGTGACATTTTTTGAAAAATCCATATGTGGTGTTTAGCTAGTCAGTGAAACATTATATCCCATGTTATGCATCCACATCAAGTCAATTGTTTCCGACAGAATCCTTACGTTATATATCAACTTGTCATTATAATTATAGACTTTGTTTAATATTGATTTGGATTTATTGTAATTTATCTAAAAGGGTTTGCATTGTTATTAGTCAATTCACTTTATTTTTCTCTTGCCCAAAGTTATTGCCAAACTTTATTTGAAAATATCTCCTTGTGAATATTGCTTCATTCTTAAAATTAAAACTTGAAACATAGTTTTTTTTTTTTTTTTTTATACTCGGGGCTTCCACCGCCGGAGACAGTGACTAATACACCTCTAAATTGTAAAGACCTCTAAGAGTGTGACTACTGACTTGGAGATTTAAGACTACTCCATATCTAAGACCAAAGATCAATTGGCATTTGATTAAGGACTGATGAATCGTTTCCACTCAACAACGCCTCAATTTTAGAACTAGCTTCTTGAATGGGAATCAACTTTTTTCTTTTACTTGAATTAAAAGTTGTCTGATTTTTATTTTTGGTATATTAAATCATTTATAATTTACTAAGTAAATAATCTAGCAAGAGTAAAGAAATTGTCATCTACCCAATTTTGCGTTGTCTAAAAAATTATCAAGTTTTTTTTTTTAAACAACATTTATTAGTTTGTCATATAACATAACCTTTAAATAAAAATTTAAAATACTAAGTTTTATTATTAATCAATTTAATACTCAATACAATAAAAATATCTCGTATTTTAATGTTATTTTATTACGATAAAAAAAAAGAAGAAATATATCACTTAGCTTAGAGTGTTTCCACGATTGGCACAATATTTTCTCAACTGGAAGTATCTTATAGAGTACAAAATTATATATATGTGGTAATAAAGTATTTCTAAGCCTCTTCCAAATCATTTATTGTATGTGGTAATATATATACTCAAAGGATGATACTACAGGGGCAAAAATTTTCAATATTTGAGCTTATAGCTCAAATAAGATTTGTATTATAACTCAAATAAGATATAAGTTCTATTTGATAAAATATTGAATGTTAAAATAATAATAATTTATTTTGAAACATTACCATCTATCTATCCTTGTTTTCAAAAAAAAAATAAATAAATTAAACATCTATCTTCATTAATCAAAATCTTAATATCTTATATAGTTTATCTTTTTATTATCAGTTTATTTAATAATTAATTTTATCAAGCACTTTAATTTCAACCAGTTAGATTATTAGCTCAGATTTTAGTATTTTTTTTTTGAGTACTACTGACTCTGTTGCAATGTAGTATCTGTTCATAGCTACTTTCTCAACCAACTGAAGCACAACGAGTCAATAGTTCATAGCTACTCTGTTTTTAGTTAGCTTTTCAATTAGGTGTATCAATCATAGCTTAAGTTATGAGTGTGAGAAATAAATTAGAACCGAAAAAATAGGGTACGTACGGTAGAGCAACAATATAATGTCCCTAACGTACTGCTGCTTATATATATATATATATATACATGCATTGTCTACAACAAAACATATACATAATACTGCTCAATCAATTATCTTGAATCCAAATCTGATGATGAGGATCTGTGGTTCTGATCTCCGGTGGCTTCTGTTCCTTTTGATTATTGTTGAATATTTAAATGGGAGTAGGAGCTGCTTTGAGAATGAGAGAAATGCTCTTCTAAGCTTCAAACATGGCATCATTTCTGACCCATTCAGCTCTCTTTCCTCATGGGGAGCTGATGATGATGACTGCTGCAAATGGAAAGGAATTGGTTGCGATAACACAACTGGCCATGTTGTTGCTCTTCATTTGGAGCATGAAGGCTTACAAGGTGAAATCAGCCCTTCCTTGCTTCATTTACCGTTTCTCAATTTCTTGGATCTTAGTTCTAATGAATTTGAAACAATTCCGAGTTTCATTGGCTCTCTGAACAAGTTGGTTCATCTTGATCTTTCTTTTAATAATTTTTCCGGAAATGTCCCTCCTCAACTGGGAAATATTTCCACTTTGAAATATCTTGACATTGGCGACTACAATGTTCAAGAAATTAAAGTAGTTGACACCTTGGAATGGATTTCTCATCTTTCTTCCTTGGAGTATCTCAATATGAATGGGGTAGACCTTCATTCTGTTTCAGATTGGCTTCAATCAATTACAAAGCTTTCTTTGCTGAGAACACTAAGCCTATCTTCCTGCCTTCTTCCAAGTCCCCCATCATCACTTCTGCACATCAACTCCTCTAGGTTACTAGAACACTTGTCTTTACAGGATGGGAATATAGCAACTTTTCCCCTACTGAATTTGTGGCTAAACCAAAGCTACTTCCTTCAATATCTTGACCTCTCAGGTAATTCTTTGGTAGGTGGCAATAAGGACATCAAATTCTTGAGGCATCTTGGCAAGTTGAAAACTCTAGATTTATCATATAATTCTTTTTCTTTCAACTTTTCAGAACTCATTTTAGGTTCTGAGAAATTGATAGAGATTTTGAAATTAAATGATAACAAAATTGTCGGATCCATCTCTGAAATCAGCTTCTCTAATTTTAGCAAATTGAATGAGCTCATCCTGTCCGACAACTCTTTGATAGTGAATTTAGGCACCCACTGGATTCCCCCATTTCAGTTAACAAGTCTAAGCCTCAGATCTTGTGAGTTGGGCCCCAAATTTCCTGATTGGATCCAGACACAGACAGAACTAAATTTCCTTGATATCTCAAATAATGGAATTTCTGATCTCATTCCTCAATGGCTCACCAACCTATCCAACTTAAATTATTTGAGTGCTTCTCAAAATAGAATTCAAGGAAAATTACCAAATCTACCGCCATTAGTTCTCATAGTAGACTTTAGAAGCAATTTGCTAGAAGGTCCTATACCAAAAAATTATTCTAGAGTTCCCGATCTGTTACTTTCAAAAAATAAGCTTTCCGGAACCATTTCAACTCTTTGTACAAATTATTCTAAACATTATTCTGTACTTGACCTTTCAAACAATTTCTTTAGAGAGAAGATTCCTGAATGTTTGTGGAAATTTAATGGATGGTATATTTTAAACTTGGCAAATAATAACTTCTTTGGTGAAATCCCCTTATCCATAGGACACTTGAATAGTATCGAGTCACTCAATTTGAGAAACAATAGGTTTTATGGGAAATTTCCTGTGTCTCTAAAAAATTGCACTTCATTGGTTGTTTTGGATCTTGGAAATAATTATTTAACTGGGGGTATTCCTGCATCTATCTGGGAAAGCTTAGAAGTGTTGAAGATCCTTTGTCTGAATTCAAATGAACTAAAAGGATCAATCCCAATTAATATCTGCCAACTTCATTCCATTCGGATAATGGATTTGTCTTCAAACCATTTTTCTGGATCCATTCCAACTTGCTTCAATTCATTAATGACTACAGATGATGAGTGGATGCCAGAGCTGTACTTCGATACGTTCGAAGATCCAATGGAAGAAGTTTTCTTTGATTCTGAATGGCTTATATGGAAGGGTATAGAGAGGGAGTATGGTAAGAACCTCAAATTCATGAAATTCATTGATCTCTCGAGCAATAAATTGGTTGGAGAAATCCCAATTGAGATAACTGATTTGCATATGCTTAATTCACTAAACCTCTCAAGAAACAAACTCACTGGATCCATCCCAGACAAGATTGGCCAGATGAGCTCGCTAGAAAGTCTCGACCTCTCAAACAATCAACTTTCTGGAGCAATACCATTGAGCCTGGCTAGTATATCATTTCTTGCACATTTAGACTTGTCGAACAACAACTTGTCTGGTTGTATTCCACTTGGCCCTCAGTTGCAAGGATTCACTGAGGCTTATCAGGGAAATTCAAAGTTACGTGGGCCTCCACTTCAAACAAAGTGTCATAGAGATGAACCTGGAAATGCTCCACAACAAGGAAAAATTGATGAAATTGAAGATGATGAACATTGGATTATCTGGGACTTTGACTTCTTTGTGAGTATGACACTTGGATTCATTCTTGGTTTTTGGGGAGTATGCGGAACATTAGTACTCAAGAGTTCTTGGCGACATGCATATTTCCAATTTTTAAAAGACCAAAAAGAGAGGATTTGCACTGCCATTGTGGTCTATGGAGCCAAATTGAAGAGAGGTATGGGAGCTAGCTAGATTGAAGTAAAAGGTAATATAATTAAGATTCTAAAATTTTCATTTGAAATTACAGTATATTTTCGTTTAGCAATAAAGATTAATAAATAAAAGGCAATGCATGAAAACAGGATCAACTAACTCATCTTCTTGAGTTGCAGGAAGTACGAAGGCCATTGGAGTACCTCCGATCCGATCCGTGTCAACATTCTGAATAAAGTTCAATCGTGTGTATTTGTGTGTTTGTATTCATATTTCAGGTCATGTAACTCTATTTTGTTCTGTATTGTGTGTATTGAGGTTCTACTATCATCCTACCATAGCCTACCTTGTAAGGTGGATTATTGAAATAAAGTTCATTTTTAATATACAAAAGTTTCATTTTTAATATCTAATATTAATCATTTTTAATATCTAATATCAATTTTTTATTTGTTGAAAGTTCATTTTTAAATATACTACCAAAGAATGAATATTCAATAAATTAAAAATTAACTTTCAGTATATTAAAAATGAGCTTGCCAAGATTTTGTGGTCTAGTGGCACCAAGTTATACTCCCATATGGGAAGTTGTGGGTTTGAGCTTCAATGAAGGCGATACTGACTCTACCTTCAGTAGGTTGAGAAAGTAGTTATGAACAGATACTGCATTGTAATAAATGAGGTGATGTTAGTGGTCCACCTTGTATCATGGTCCATATATAATATAATTTGCCGAATTTCTATAATAAATATCTTTTTTTTTTTTTTTAGTATTATTGACTCTGTTACAAATAAATACCTTTCTTTTTTGAAGCACTATAATAAATATCTTTTCTGAAAAATTCATGTTGTTTTCCTTTCAAAAAAAAATTCATGTTATTTCTAACAACATTGGAATAAAACTACTATACTTTAATTTACGCTATTATACCATGCAACGATTTCAATTAGCAGAAATGACATCACAAAATATGACTAAAATAATTAAGTTTGTTAAGAAAAAAAAAGAATTAAATTTTGATGAGTCAATGTCTATTTTAGGACTATCTTAAACCCCCAAAACTTTAAATTTTGTAAGTTAGACATTCAATTTTTTTTTGCAATAAAGTTGCTATGTGATAGAATTAAAGGGAGTTTATCACAACAAGACTTTAGTGTTGATATCACAGTGAAGTCACTAACATCAAGAATTAGTAACAACAAAAATCTACAATAGAACATGACTTTTCAACAGGAAGTGTTATGCATGTCATAGTAGCTACGGGAGTTCTATGTATAGCAGACTCTTAATTACTTGCAGCAAGACTTGCATAAGGCTTACATCAACCCATCAAGACTTTGTAGCAGCATGGGTTCTTAGCAACAACAAGGCTTGAGAACAACACAAGTTTTTGGGTGCAGTAGAAGTATCTTCTTACTCTGTGTGCTTGGAAGTACGACTCCAATCGTATTATTGTATGAACCAAGGCCTAGGTTGTCTTCTCTAGTATTGTATAGTATATCTAGATTTTGCATCATTCAAGGCTTTAATTTGTTTACATAATAGATGGGCTTCTGGGTGGTATCTTCTTCTGAAACCATCACCGAGCTAACTATCAGTTCGGTCACAGCAAAGTATACGAATAACATTTCTCCATTCTTAGGTTTAAGACAAGCTAGTTAAGACAATAATTTGCCTCCGTCGCAAACTGATGGATGTAGTTTTCGCGGTGGATGGAAAGAGGTAGGTGTTAAAACGGGAAGAAGTTCCCGAGTATCGTTCTCCACGGAAAGGCAAGGAGGGAATCGGTAAGCAAGGGATTAGTCACAAGGGTGCCTAGTTTTCGAAAGCTAATCCTAAAACGATAGGTGTGTATGTCATACTAAAGTAACAAGATAAAGCAAATGATAAAGAAACAATCTATTGGGAAGAAGGATTTGGACCAACCTAACAAGCACATATTCTCTTGATTTTCTATAGGATTAGGGTATGAAAACACTTGTTGGACAAGGATGAGACAAAGTCACAATTACCTAAGCCACTCTCATGGTCAAAGGACTCTCCTCTACACCAAAGTGTTATTCTCATAACTACTAGGCTCAAAGAGGCATTTTATCAAACATGTTATGTGCATACTTGTCTTCCACTCTCCCTTTTCTCAAAGGTGAGAGGGAAATGTGATTGGAGGAGTCTAACACACTCCCTTTTCTCAAAGGAGAGTGATCCTAACCTTAATTCTCTAAGGCAATTGGCCAAATTGACCTAGAGTCCAAACAAAACCCCAAAACACAATCAAGCATCCATCAAGCATCATTCATCCCTAATTTAAGACATTAAGCATTCAAGAGGTAACATGCAAGCTTAGTGATCCAAATCCACACTAAGTTTAGCTAAGCATGCTTGAAATTGAAATCAATATTGCAATTGAACAATTGAAAGACAACAAGAATCAAAATCAAAGTACAAATCAAAATCAAATCAACAAATCAAGATCAAAAGCTAAAAATGGAATTATAAAACTAGAAATTGAAATGTTACTTGAGTTTAAATAGCAATCTTGATACAAGCTTGAGCAATCCAAAGTTGAAGTGAAGATCTCTTCTCAATCTAGCTAATTGAATTGAAATTTGATTGGAATCTAAATGTGAAAGTGGAGGGAATTTTGACCTAATTCTAGAGAGAGAATTATCTAAAGTGAGCTAAGATGGAAAATGAGATGCGATCCCCTGCAAGATGGATCTATTTCCTTTTTAAACTTCGCCAAACCGCCACTTCTTTCGCGATGGACGCGCGACCGGACGCGCGTCCGAGGTGTGTCCAGGCGACTTCTGCTGTCAGACTTCGAAACATCATAGAGGTAAAAATCGGACGCGGGCGTCCGCCTTTCGTCCGCAGCAGACTGCCCTAAACTCCTGCAAGGTGTTTTCCGGACGCGAGCGTCCGCCCTGCGTCCGCCGTTCGTCCGCAGTAGAGCTCTCCAAACTCCTGCAAGGTGTTTTCCGGACGCGGGCGTCCGAGCGTCGTCCACCGTGCGTCCGCAGCAGAGCTCTTCAACTTCTGCAAGCATATTATCGGATGCCGTGGCGGACGCGCGTCCGCCCCGTGTCCAGGTCTTATTTTTGCTTTTCTTTTGGCCAACAGCTCTATCTCCGAACTTCGTGCTACTTTCCATCTTTTTGTACGTCATATCACCTAAAAATAATTAACCAAGCGTGGCAAGGGGTCTAATGGCCATGAAAAACATTTCAACGCAATTAAGGACCAAATCAATCATAAAGGCTTTGAATTGCGCATAAGATGATCCTAGAATGACCTTGTAATGGTGGTGTCTTTTGCACTTATCAAACTTTCCACACTTTAAATCTTGCTTGCCCTCAAGCAAGCTATCCTTGAACACGCAATACACAAGTGCAAAAGATATCACAAAGCTTTAGACATGCATATGAGCTAGATGGAAGAACAAGGCACAATGTTGAAATTAAGGCTTCGTTTATTCTATCAAAGAAATGTGCTCATGAATGAACCATAAAGTTCAAAAGTGAATTAAGACTTGACACCCTTCTTTTGGCAAAGTAAATTTTTGGTAATAATCTTCGTTTCACACTTTTCAAGCATGCATTCCAAAAGGGAATTCACCAAATATTTTGAAAGGGCCACTAGCCAAGCCAACTAGTGGGAACGATGTGCACAAGTCAATGCTACTAGTCCAACCTTATAACCTCAAGCCCTTGCCTAGGTAAGTAGTGTGAGTGGTTAACATGGGCTTCTCCTATCCCCTAGGACCATCCGCCGGGCGACCCGATCTCACATGGAGCTCCATGCTTTTTCAAGAGTCGGTGCAATGGGTGCCCGGTCCTAGCGGGGTAGACCTCTCCTTTTCTCATTCCCCAAGATAACGTCGTCGGGCGACCCGACTTCACATGGATCTCCATGCTTTTTCGAAGGTCGGTGCAATGGGTGCCCGAATCTTGGCGGAATGGCTCTCTTTTTCTCACCTTCTAGGACCTAGTGTTGGGGCAACCAACTTCACGTAGAGCTCTACGCTTTTTCGAAGAACGGTGCAATGGTTGTCCCAACGTCCTAGCAAGATGGTTTTCCATATATTTTTTTTTCACACAAGGTGGCCTCATTGGGCTCTTTCATAATCAATTCAATCATTTTTCTCTTCTTCACATCCCCTCAAACCACCTTCATTAAAAATAAAAGCTCCCTTTTGCCCCATGTCAACCAAAAACTTTGTTCATTTCCAGGCTTAATATCTTATCTTGCTAGCATTGGCAAGTGCACACTCCCACTTCGAGGGATCATTGACTATGGTCTAAACAAAATAGAGGGTGAATTATCATGCAAGCACACAATATAATCAATTTTCGCAAGTGCAAAAGAGTTCATATCAAGGGATATTCAACATTGAACTCAATTATTCCTTCATAGCAACACATTTCTAAGATAGATTAAACAAAACATTAATTTCAACACCACACAAGATTCTATACTAAGCATCATATACTCAATCATACTCAAGCACAAAGTGCTTCCCTTTCCACACTTTAGAATTGAACATCGTCCTCGATGTTCGCTCTATGCACATTGTGGGAAAGAGATAAGGTCATTCGCTTCGTGCAATGCCCTTTCCACACTTTAGAAGTGGGCTATGGGCTATGAGGATCACACAAACGTGCTTTTTATGAAAGATTTAGAACATGCAATGCAAATGTCATGCCATTACTTCCCGGTTTCCACACTTTATGACGAAAGCATATAGGTAAACGAAGTAAGTAAGGGAGATAAAGAGACTCCAGTAACACCCCGAAAATTCGTTCAAGCCGTAAAACCGATAATTAATTCCTTGGGCAATTTATTTATTTATTTATTTTAATTGGGCTAGTTCTTCCAATTATATATATATATATATATATATATATATATATATATATAGATGTATATATTTCTTGAACCCAATTTTATTATATTTAATCAAGAGCCCAACTCTTGAATTAATTAATTCTTGTAAGGGATTTATTCAATTGGATCCTTACAATTCTTGTTATTAAAACTAGTCTTACAATGGCCCAATTCTTATTATATATACATGTATTGATTATAAGACATGATATGGGCTTTTCTTATTCTATATATATTTAATTTCCTAGAGATGAATTTCTTAGCCCAATTGATTAATCTTGTACATTATATCCTTGTATGTATACATATAATATAAAGAATAGAGCCCAAATCCTTAGTCTTTTACCCTAATATACACAATATATGATATATGTATTGTAGTATATATAACCAAGACCTAAATTCTTCTAGAGGTTTTCACTATCTCTTCCCCTACCTCACCTACACGCCATTATCACCTACCTCTCTCTCAAAATTTGATCTCCATTTCTCCTTCAAGTTTTCAAAGCAAGATTGCTTTTTTACGGTTGTAGGAGTTTAGGTAAGTGTATCTATCTAGGAATATTCATTGCATCATATAGGTTTGATAGTCTTTTTGCATGTTCTTATGTTTTCTTTTGGGGTTCTTTGGGTAAAAGATGATCAAGAAGGAGGAGGTGCCTTGTGAAGAGTGTTGAGGATTTTCTTGGTTGAGAAGGGCTTCAAGAGGTAACCATCATGTCCATCAAACCTATTTTTACACTCTCAATCTATGGTATTATTTTGGTGTATTTGGAATCCTGAAAATTCTTGAATATTAGCCTTGTTCTTGTCTTTGGAATTGTGTTTGTTGGATTTATGAACTTGTGTTCTTGATCCTTTGCATATTGATGTTTATGAGCAATTGTTGGTATGGATTCCATGTTTATTTGGCCTCTCTTGGATGAAATTTGGGTGTTATAATATGATTATTGTATTCTGGAAACATTCTGTTGCGTCTGAGCAAGGTCTGGGAATGGGAGTGGGTTTTTTTGGCCTTGAGGAGCACCCTAGCGGCACAATGTAATCCGCCAGGGTGATCCGCAAGACCAAGTCGGAGGAGTATGGCGGAAGGGGGTGTTCCGTTGAAGGGAACCGCCTCCTTCTTGCGGAGGACTGCGGCGGTGGTCCGGGTTCCGTTAGTGAGCTCCGCCAGGTCTACTGGAAATAGTTTCCAGAGACTGTTTTGAGAATTGTTGTCTGTTTGTTTCCTTGTTGGTTCTGAATATTGTTGGAATGTTTTGTTGGGTATTTTACCATGTCTTTGGAGTATTTATTCATGCCTTTTGTTGGGTATTATACCATGTCTTTGGAGTATTTATTCATGTCTCTTGGTCCATCTTTTGAACTCTTGCGTTGTTGATTCCTTGATTATATTATCTGGGAGTTGGTTTGTGTTCATAGTTGAGATGAACACTCTGTTTGGTTGTTTTTGGGCTGAGTTGGAGTATGAATATGAAGTGGTGGATCTTTGGGTATCCTTTGGGGGTTGATGGGTGAACTAACTGTGCTATTATTGCTATGTTTGGGCTTGTATGCCTCTGTGATTGGACTTTGGTCCCTGTGATTGGGTTTTTACCCCTTTGATTGGACTTTGGTCCCTGTGATTGGACTTTGGTCCTTGTGATTGGACTTTGGTCCCTGTGATTGGACTTTGGTCCCTGTGATTGGACTTTGGTCCCTGTGATTGGATTGTTACCCCTGTGATTGGACTTTGATCCCTATGATTGGACTTCGGTCCCTGTGATTGGGTTTTTACCCCTGTGAACTAACTGTTGGTTGGGTGTTTGGAATGTGGGTTAGTATGGTGGTTTGGAGGTTGGAATTGGGAATTCTTCTTGGTATTTTGTATTCGTGAGTTCCTTGTGATTATTCGTGAGTTCCTTGTGGTATCTTGTTATTCCTCGTTATGTTACGGTTTGGTTGGTTCCTTGTGATTATTCTATTGGAGTTATGATTCAGTTAGTATCTTGTTTATGGACTTGTTGTCTTATACATTCGTTATTGGATATTGGTTTCAGTTGGAGGAGTCTTGGTTTGTGATTCATTCAATTTATTGTTGTTGAGTATCCGATTTAAATGTTGAACAGTTCGTTGGTGTTTATATTCTATATGGGTGTGTAAACCTATTTACAACTTATTGTATATCTATACTTCCTTGCGGGTGTGAATGGTGGTTGCTTAGCATTCTTTTGCTAATGGTTCTTTGCATGTTTTCCAGGTACGGAGTAGTCTAAGCGTGAGCGCGATAGAGTTATACCCGTATGAGGCAGCTTAGACTAGTTTATGTTGTTTAGACTTGCTTTTGGGCCTGTGTGCCGTTATGAGATTTCATATACTCTTGTTTAGTTTTTGGATATTTGGGAACATGGTTTGAGGATTGTTTATATATTCAGTTTCAGTTCTTTGGTTAGCCTGTGCATCTAGGCTGTGTTTCTTACCTAGATGTGGCATGATGCCCCTTAGGTTTTTAAATCGCTTCCACTATGTTATGTTTATGCAGTTGAGATAGGCAGCTTTTGTGTTGAGTTTTATCCATCCCAGCTTGTGAAAGGTTGGGGTGTCACAGTTGGTATCAGAGCCTGTGTTGATGTCTAAGTAGAGATCCTAGGGTTGAAATCTGAGACTCTAGGACTTTATCAGTAGAAGTTAAGATGTTTGAGAATCCTAAGATGTGAGAATTCTAGGACGCGCGGTGAGGACTCGTTTTATTTGCTTATGATTTGATGTTATGTTGCTTGCTTGCTGTTTAGTTGTTGTGAGCTTGTTCTCACTTTCTTTCTTGCGTGTTGGGAATGGCCGACCGCAGTGCTATCTGTCTTTCGATAGTTATCTCTCTCTCGTTAGTGATCATGGTGCCACCTCGTCGACGTGAGGACTTCCAGGATGTGCCTTATGCTGAGCAGCTGATGCAGAACCTTCAGCAGTTGACGCAGATCACGCAGAAAGGTGGCGGGGTAGCACCCACCTTTCTTTGCTGGGCAGGAGGATCTCGTGGTCCTCGAGGAATGGATTAGGGCTTTTGATAAGATCCTGGAGGTGGTGGATTGTCCACCGGGCCGACAGGTAGAGATGGCTAGTTTCTACCTGCAGGAGGAGGCCGACCTTTGGTGGGTCCATGGAGGGCCGACGATGAGACAGGAGCCGGACTTTGGGTGGGAGTCCTTCAAGGATAAGTTGCGTGCTCGTTTCTACCCGGCACATGTGAAGGTGGCTATGCAAGAGGAGTTTCTGCACCTCAAGCAGGGTTCACGGACTGTGCAGGAGTACCACAAGCGCTTTCTGAAGTTCGCTCGCTTTGCCCCGACTTTGGCCCCTACTGAAGAAAGCAGGATCAAGAGGTTTGTAGCTGGGCTGAATTTGGATACTCGTATGGCGTTGGTTGTGTTCAGATTCCAGACTTTGAGCGAGGCCTACAGTAGTGCAGCGGATCATTATCGCGTGTTGACCATTCGGCGAGGAGTGCAGGACCGCTCTAAGCGGCCGGGAGGGGGTGGAGCATCTGATTCCAAGAGACATAGGCCTGGGAGCTCCGGTTTGGGAGGAGGCTTTCAGAGGAGTGGTGCCAACTATGGAGGTGTATCTCGCCCTGGCTTGGGGCAAGGGCCTTGGAGTGATGGAGCTCGAGTACGACACTTCCATTGTAGGAGATGCGGGAGGGATCATCCCGGGAGAGACTGCGAGGGGCAGCTAGTGGAGTGTTTCAGTTGCGGGTTGAGGGGACATAGAGCTTACGAGTGCACGGCAAGGAAGGGAGGATCATCCCAGTCTAGACCGAGCCCGACTCAGGGAGCCCCGGTAGTGACCCGACCCTTCAAGGAGGCCGAGGGCAGCGGTGGAAGCAAGCCGAGTGGAGGCCGAGGATAGCAGGCTGGGCCGCAGCAAAGGAAGATCTTCGTGATGGGCCGCACTCAGGCGGAGGTTAATGGGCTTAATGAAGGTAACCCTTGAGCTTAATCTCTAATTACATGGCATATAGGTGCTTTTAGGGTCTTTCTTTAAGTGCATGTAGTTAGTTGAGTTTTTAAGTGGCCCGTAGGTGACCTTTCGTTAGTTAGGGAGTTTTAAGTAGCGTTTTGATAAAAGCTCGAAGATCCGATCTCGGGTTGTGCGGTTGAGAGGTTCGTGAAGTCAAAGTCAAAAGAAAGGGAGAGAAGAAGAAGTAAAGGGGCTAAGGCAAAGGATGTTCACACAAAGGTTTGAACCTGCGCCCAAAGGCAAGTGGGAAGGAGACCAAACCATTCAACCATGCTGACTCATTGGTATTAAGTCGCAAAGATCGCATCTTTACTCTATTTTTGAATAGATGGGATGGTGCGGACGGGAGGAGCGGAGCAAGGTGCTCCGTTGAAGTGCTCCGCGTGTGCGTGCGGAAGAGGGCGGCGGCCCGGTCTGTTCCGCGAGGGTGTTCCGCTAGGAGGATTCCACGGAGCCCAGTCTTCTATCGAGCTAATTCGTAAGGACAAGGGGCACATGCGTTATTCGAGCTAACACTACCCCTTTAATTGTTTTGTTCCGCCTCTTTCCCGTTATCCCTTCTCCGAAGCAGCAAGCAGAAGACCGCCAGGTTCCGTGAGCCTCTTCCGTCGACAACAGCAGTCAACCGTGAGCAAGTTCCGTAAAAAAAAAAAAGGGGTTCGCAACATCATCTCTTGCTTCTTGTTCTCCCCCACGGCAGTCAGCACTCCAACACACAACAATAACATCACAATGCCGAGAAGAAATCAAACCGGTGAAAGTGAAGGCCCGAGCAACATCCAATACTCCATTATTGACGGTAAAGCTCTTGACCCACTACATTTTTCGCCCGAGCTTGTGAACATGTTGAATTATCAAGGCTTGTTGGAACAATTTTTGCGAATTGAGAATGTAGTTTACCCCAATTTGGTTCATCAATTTTATCAAAACATCAAAGTCAAGAAGGTCAATCAGATGCCCGTTCTCACTTCAATAGTGAAGGGTGTAAAAATTAACTTTGACTCGCCTAAGCTTGCTAGGTTGCTCAGTTTGCCGTTAGGGGGTGTGAGTCAGTACGAGCGTCATGTTTGGATTGAGACGCAGGAGGTGGGTTTTCGTGATTATTTGAGATATATGTTGGGGCAGGACGAGGGCATTGCGTTAGACACCCGGCCTGTTAAGCACAATTTGACCGGTGAGCAAAGGATTTTGACTCTGTTGATAGGTGAAAGTTTGTTGCCATACCGGAACAACAGCAAGAAGGTTACAGGGATTGAGTGTGCCTTTGCATACTTTCTGAAGCATAGGGTTATGTTTGACTTGCCCAGTTTGATGATTTCTCACATGGAGTTCTGCAAGACGGCCAAGCGCTGCAACCGACCATACGAGATGGTTTTGAGTTGGATATTTCAGAAGAAGAGGGTGAATGTGACCGGGGAGCTTGCTAGGCAGCCAGTGCACAGTGTGTTAAATGCGCCGAGTCTGCAGTTCTCGGGGTTGTTCTAGGTGGATGGGAACGAGTATATCACGACCCACGAGCTGAGCCGGATGCTAGTGGCGGATAGTAGGGAGCTTATTGAGCGTTTTCACATTCCCCACAAGAGGTTGCGAGGGTTGGTCGCGCCCCAGCAGGCCGAGCAAGCAGGTGATGATGAGGAGGACGATGAGTCCGAGGAAGAATCTGAAAAAGAAGAGCCTGAGGATGAGATCGATCGAGAGCACCGGAGGAAAGAGCAGCACGACCCCTTGGTTTCTGCGCAGCCAGTCGACCCCGTACTTCTATAGCTGCAGGAGATGCACCGGATGGTGGAGGCCAGGTTCACATCGCTGGATTTGAGGGTGGATCGCGGCTTTCAGCGCTTGGGTTTCATCAAGGCCAAGCTAGGCATTGAGGTGCCACCGGAGTATCTGCATCCCTATCCTTTCCATGGT
>NXFB01000502.1:10740-30489 GCA_002525835.2 Ipomoea batatas | reverse complement strand
CGCTGCGCATAAAACTTTGTCTTCATCTTGTGAGGTATCGAACCTAAACATCCTAAGTTCAATACACACGAGATGTCGAAAAGATTTGCAAAATCTTATACAAGTCTATTCACCCCCCCCTCTAGACTTGTACCCCATCCCCTTGGGACCAACAACTTCTAGCATCATTGTTCCTCAAGGCTTGTGCCTCCACCCATTTTGACAAATAATCGATCGCAACTAGTATATACTTAAATCCTTCTGCACTCGGGAAAGGTCCTACGAAATCAATGCCCCATATGTCGAAAACTCACATGCCAAGATGTATGTTTGAGGCATCTCGTTCCTCACCGTGATGTTTCCCACTCTTTGACACCGATCGCAATTCGAAACACAAATTTGAGCATCTCTAAACAATGTGGGCCAATAGAAACCCGCCTCAAGAACCTTCCTAGCGGTTCTATTGCTTGAATAGTGACCTCTGGTTGGTCCAGCATGACAATGGACCATAATTTCCAATCCCTCTTGTCCCGCTACACACCTTCTAATAACTTGGTCCGCGCACACTCGGAACAAGTAGGGATCATCCCAGAAATAGTGCCTACTTTCCGCTAAAAATTTTCTCCTTTGGTGCACATCAAAGTAACTCGGGATAACGCCTCCTACAATATAGTTTGCAATGTCCGCATACCACGGCATATATTGTAGCATTGTTTTCCCCTAAGTTAGGATTCTCTATCCGGGAGAGATGATCCGCCGCTTCGTTTTCTTTCCCTTTTTTATCTTTGATTTCGATATCAAACTCTTGAAGCAAAAGAACCCATCTAATCAACCTTGGTTTAGCTTCGGTCTTAGACATCAAATACCTAAGAGCCGCATGGTCCGTGAAAACTATCACCTTGGACAAAAGAAGATAGGATCTAAACTTATCGAGTCCGAAAATCACCGCTAGCAACTCTTTTTCTGTGGTGGTGTAGTTTTGTTGGGTTTTGTCAAGGGTTTTGCTTGCAAAGGCTATGGGTTGAAAATGTTTCTATTTTCTTTGTCCCAACACTACCCCTACCGAATATCCGCTAGCATCGCACATCATCTCAAATGGTAAACTCCAATCGGGTCTGACTAAGAAAGGTGCACTTACTAGTTTCTCCTTGAGGGTGTTAAAAGCAACTAGACACTCTTCTCCAAACTCAAAGTCTATATCTTTCTCTAAAAGCTTGGTCAAGGGTCTAGCGATTTTGGAAAAATCCTTGATGAAACGTCGGTAGAAACCGACATGTCCTAGAAAGCTTCTTAAGCTAGTGACCGAATTAGGAGGTAGTAGGGTGTCAATAACGGATGTTTTTGCTTTATCAACTTCTATTCCTTTGTTTGACACCTTATGACCTAGCACTATGCCCTCTTCTACCATATAATAGTGAAGTGTGTAATTTTAGTGGTGGTGGAATGATGGAATACGGAGGGTAAAACGGAGAAGAAGTTTCCCGAGTGTCGTATCTCTCAAGGATGGCAAATTGGAACCGAGTCAAGTGATTAGCATTCAAGAGGTTAAAAAGCAAGAGTTACAAGAATTGCTAAAGACAAGAGAAAAATAAGCATAGGTTGAAAGGATAAGGAATAAATTGAAAATAACAAAGGGGTGTGTGAATTAGCTAGATCATATGATTTATCATTCTATGGGATTGTGAAAATGAGTTTCGGGAGTCACGGTATTAGTACCGAGTGGCGTCACACTCAGACTCTCAATCCTCATTCAGTTGAGGCATTTTATCGAACACTTTGTCTACCACTCCTCCTGGGCCTCATCCTTTCGGATTAAGGGCAAGGATGTAGATGAGTGGGACTCGTGAGAGGCGGCTATCGCGCACACTCTCACTTTCACTAGGTTTGCTAGCTATTCCGGCCGAAATAGAAGCAAATCTAGGTGAACATCATCCACACAAGACTCAACCCACATCACAAAATTTCACAAACATATATCAAAATTCAAGCTTTAATCATACAATCTAGCATAGGGTACACACACCCTTAAACTATTCTAAGCAAACATTACGGAAAACAAAGATCAAAAGAAAAAATAGACAAAGCAAATGAAATCAACAAGATCTAAAATAACAACTTGGAATTGAAATAGCAATGGAATAGAAATAGGAAAAACTAAATAGAATGCTTGAATGTAAATAGCTTCTTCAAAGGGAAATGAAAAATCTAACCTACTCCTACACTACTGGAAATGGAAAATATGATCTAAAACCTAGATAATTGCTTAAAATTTCCGCAAAGGCCTCTTTATATAGGCTGATTCTAGGTCGCGTACGAGGGTGCGTACGACCGTACGTGACCACGTACGCGACGGTCTTCTGGTCAAAGTTCCTTCATCATGCTTCATTTGTTTGTCAAGTCCTTATATTTGGCCATTATACCCCTGGAACCTGAAAAATCATCTAAACATACCAAAATAGATCATTGCAATAAAGTTACACATTAAAGCATGAAAACGATATAAATAATTCACAAAAGAGTGCCAAATGCAACAAAAATAACCAAACTTAGATCCTTAATTCCAGCTATATTTTGTGCTTATCAAATAGCACTTTTCCCAACTAAGTGCTAAGTTCACCTCCAAACACCTCTTGAGGACTTTTTCTAGGTTGCTTAAACACTCGTCAAATGTTTCTCCCCATATAGTAAAGTCGTCCATAAACACCTCCATGAACTCCCCTATATAGTCATCGAAAATTGCTAGCATGCACCTCATGAAAGTAGCCGGCACATTGCATAACCCGAAGGGCATGCGCCGGTTGGCAAAGGTACCCATTGGACAAGTAAAGGTGGTTTTTTCTTGATCCTCTAAGGCTATGGTTATTTGGAAATAGCCGCTCATTCCGTCTAAAAAGCAATAGTAAGCATGCCCACTCACCTTTTATACCATTTGATCAATGAACGGCAATGGGAAGTGGTCTTTCCTAGTAGCATCGTTTAGACGTCTATAGTCTATGCACACCCTCCAACTCGTGACGCTCCTCGTGGGGATTAACTCTTCTTTCTCATTCCTTATGACTGTTATACCCCGCTTTTTTGGCACCACGTGGGTTGGACTCACCCACGCACTATCCGATATGGGGTATATCATCCCCACGTCCATAAGCCTCACTACCTCGTTTTTAACCACTTCGGTCATATTTGGGTTCAATCTACGTTGGGGTTGGGCTACGGGCTTTACATTTTCCTCGAGTAGAATTTTGTGGGTGCACATACTAGGACTTATCCCTTTTAAATCTTGTAGTTTCCACCCTATGGCCCCCTTATATTCTCCTAACAACTTCACAAGCTTTTCTTTTTTATTTTCATTTAGTCTTGACGAAATTACTACCGGTTTGGTTGAATCTTTTCCTAGAAAAGCATATTCTAGGCTATCCGGCAAAACTTTAAGATCACTTTTCATTTCATTCTCTTTAACTACCTTCTCTTTTTCCTCTACTTTCTCACTACTCAACAATACATCCCGGACACATCCATCCTTTTCATCCTCAACTTCACCAAGAAATTCATGAATATACATAGCATCATCAATACAATCATCAAAGAAATTTATAAACTCAATATCATTTAAATCACATAAGCCAACATCAACATTCACATCATTCTCAACAAGCATCTCATGCAAGTCATCAAACTTCTCATTAAACAAGGCATTATCATCAAAAGTGAAAGATTCAAGGCCAATATCATCATCACATAACATTTTCAAGTAAGCATCATTTCTCAATCTACTCACAAGATTGGGATAAACGGACTCAACATGCTTGTGGAAGATGTCCACAAAGTAGCATGCGTCATCCGTGGTCATAGGATACTTGGTCAACTTAGAGACATCAAGCGTAGCACATTCATCCCATACTCTAAGAACAAGCTTCCCGCTCCCCACATCGATGAGGGCCCGAGCGGTGGCCAAGAATGGCCATCCTAGAATTAATGGCACCTCTTGATCGGGGTCCATGTCAATAATGACAAAGTCTACGGGGAAGATGAACTTATCAACCCTTACTAGCACGTCTTCGACAACCCCTTTGGGTTGTTTAATTGACCTATCGGCCAATTGGATACAAATGCGAGTGGGCTTAAGTGTGCCCAAGTCTAATTTCTTAAAGAGACAAAAGGGCATAATATTGATACTTGCCCCGGAGTCCGCTAGAGCTTGGCTAAACTCGGCATCGCCAATTTGATATGGGATGGTAAAGCTTCCAGGATCCGTGAGCTTTTGTGGTTGACGGCGCACGTATGCGGAGCATCCATCCCCTAGCAAAACCGTAGCCGATTCCTCTAGCTTTCTCTTGTTGGTGAGCAAGTCCTTCAAAAACTTGGCATACCTCGGCATTTGCCCTAGTGCATCAAGGAAAGGTACATTAATATGCAATTGCTTTAATAAATCTAGAAACTTACCATATTGTGTCTTGTCCATGTTTCTCCTCACCCTCCCGGGAAATGGGAGTGGTGGTTGGTACATCGGTAAGTCCACTTTTTCCTTCCCCTTCTCTTGAGCTCGGGTGGCCTTAGGACTCAAAGGTAGTGGTGGTTCTTCCTTCTCTTGCTCCTTGCCATCTTCAAGAACTTCTTCAACTATATCTTCTTGAATTGGGCTCTTGGGATTGATGTTTTTCTTCAATATTGGTTCCGGGAGTTCCTTCCCACTTCTAAGTGTTACGGCTTGCACCCTCTCTCGGGGGTTATTCACCGTGGTGCTTGGGAGTGAGCCTTGGGGTCTCTCGGTCAATGCTTTGGAATTTTGCGCCACTTGAGTCTCCAAATTCCTTAGCGAAGTGTGATGCTCTTGTCTCAAGTTCGAGACATCTTGTCTTATGGTTGATATTTCTTGTCTCAAATCTTGCTTCCATTCTTGTCATATCTCGTTCTTCATATTCACCATGTCGTGCTTGAGTTCTCCAAACATTATAACCATCTTATCTTCGAAACTCTCTTTCGGTGCTTCCTCTCTTGGTTGATTGTTGCCTTGGTACATTGGCGGCCTATATGCTACTCCTTTATTAGGCCTTTGATTGTATTGCTTGTATTGGTACCCCCGATTCTCTTGGAATCCTCTATTGTAAGGTGCATTGTGGCTCGGCCCACCTTGACTAGGCCTTGGATTGTATTGATTTTGGGAGGGTTGATTTTGCCATCCTTGCCCTTGCCTTCAATTTTGGGTATTGTTGTTCCCATAGGAATTGTAGTCATTGGGCTTTTGATAACCCACGGCATCAACTTGTTCATATCCAACCTCATCGTAGTTGGATGTACACTCGTGAGCTCCGTGTGCACCCCCACACTTGTCACAATAGAGTGCTAAGGTCATACACGGATTTGCTCTTTGCGTTTTGTTCATTTTTTCCATTTGAGCTTGCAACCGCTTCACCTCAAGTCCCAAGGCTTCCATTTTGGCTTGGGATGCAGTGTCGGTACTCACTTTGTACAATCCCCTTTTGACTCTCTTTGGTTGTACCAATTCCCGGTATTTGATGAGATGGTTCTTATCAATTCTCCCGCGTCCTCGGGACTTGTAGAAACGAACGATCCCCTAGATGATGAGTCCAATAGTAACTTACACTCGTCGGTGAGGCCGGAGTAGAAGGAACTAATCACGTCCCATGGATGTAGGACGTCCGGTGGACATTGATGCTTGAGTGTCTTAAACCGCCTCCATGCATCTGCCAAAGTCTCCAATGACCCTTGTTTAAAATCTTGGATTTGCTTTCTAATCTTTAGTGTCTTAGTCAGTGGAAAAAACTCTTGCATAAACTCCCGGTGAAGTTGCTCCCATGACCGGAAATGGTTGTCAATGTGAGAATCGAGCCATCTCGCGGCCTCCCCTATCAAAGAAAATGGGAACATCTTGAGCCTTACAACCTCTTCGGTTACTCCATTTTGACGGTACATACCACACGATCGGATAAATCGGGTGATATGTACATGTGGATCCTCCGCCGGCAATCCACTAAATGGTTGGTTTTGGACTAGTGTGATGACGGCGGAATTGATTTGGAAATTGTTGGCTTCCACCGGTGGGATATAGATGGAGTTGTGAACACTAAAATCGGGCGTCATGTAGTCCGCAATTGTCCTTCTCACTTCACCTCTAGGATCTCTTGGCTCATTCCTCGGAATATTTCTCCTTGGCCTTGGTGGCTCATAATACTCATCATCATAGTGTGGTTCATAGAAAGCCTCCCTCCTTTGTCTCGGAGGTTGGGGTTGTTGTCTTGGAGGCATGTCATAGAGATGGTTGTTAAATTGCTCCTCAAATCCTTGTGCATATCTCCTCCTTGGTAATGGTTCATCATACTCTCCATTCTCTTGTTGATATTGTGGGTGGGTGGGTGGTGGTCTTTGTCAAACCTCCTCCCTTGGTGGGGGAGGTGCCTCATGCTCGTTGAATTGGGTTCCTCTATTGTCCTCCCGGGGGGCGTCCGTATCACTCCTTCTTGGTGAATCATCCATGTTCATGTTCGTGATGGTTCCACTTGTAGTTGCCATCTCTTCCTCTTGATCCACTTGTTCTTGTTGTTCTCGATTAGCCTTCTTTCTCCTTCGATTTAGTGCATAAATCTCCGGATCGAGTGGTAGTAGCCCCTCGCTCCCTCTTGAGCGAGTGTGCATACAAAGGCTCTTGAACTACAAGTAATCAAAAACAAGAAAATAGGCGTGCAACTAAAAGTAGTTGCTCAATTGTAAGTTCAAGTGGAATGTCAAGTAACCAAAAACAAGTAATGTAAAAAGAATCAAAAATAAGTAAAAAGTGGATTAGACTCTCTACTTTAGGAACTTACTCATGCTAATCCTAATGAACTTGCTTAACACAACACCGATGCCATTCCCCGGCAACGGCGCCATTTGATGAAAGTATTTTTCGTGGTGGATGGAAAGGTGTAAGGGGTAAAACGGGAAGAAGTTCCCGAGTATCGTTCTCCACGGAAAGGCAAGGAGGGAATTGGTAAGCAAGGGATTAGTCACAAGGGTGCCTAGTTTTCGAAAGCTAATCCTAAAAAGATAGGTGTCTATGTCATGCTAACGTAACAAGCTAAAGCAAAGGATAAAGAAACAATCTATTGGGAAGGAGGATTTGGACCAACCTAACAAGCACATATTCTCTTGATTTTCTACACCACTTGTTGGACAAGGATGAGACAAAGTCACAATTATCTAAGCCACTCTCATGGTCAAAGGACTCTCCTCTACACCAAAGTGTTATTCTCATAACTACTAGGCTCAAAGAGGCATTTTATCAAACATGTTATGTGCATACTTGTCTTCCACTCTCCCTTTTGTCAAAGGTGAGAGGGAAATGTGATTGGAGGAGTCTAACACGCTCCCTTTTCTCAAAGGAGAGTGATCCTAACCTTAATTCTCTAAGGCAAGTGGCCAAATTGACCTAGAGTCCAAACAAAACCCCAAAACACAATCAAGCATCCATCAAGCATCATTCATCCCTAATTTAAGACATTAAGCATTCAAGAGGTAACATGCAAGCTTAGTGATCCAAATCCACACTAAGTTTAGCTAAGCATGCTTGAAATTGAAATCAATATTGCAATTGAACAATTGAAAGACAACCAGAATCAAAATCAAAGTACAAATCAAAATCAAATCAACAAATCAAGATCAAAAGCTAAAAATGGAATTATAAAACTAGAAATTGAAATGTTACTTGAGTTTAAATAGCAATCTTGATACAAGCTTGAGCAATCCAAAGTTGAAGTGAAGATCTCTTCTCAATCTAGCTAATTGAATTGAAATTTGATTGGAATCTAAGTGTGAAAGTGGAGGGAATTTTGACCTAATTCTAGAGAGAGAATTATCTAAAGTGAGCTAAGATGGAAAATGAGATGCGATCCCCTGCAAGATGAATCTATTTCCTTTTTAAACTTCGCCAAACCACCACTTCTTTCGCGACGGACGCGCGACCAGACGCGCGTCCGAGGTGCGTCCAGGCGACTTCTGCTGTCAGGCTTCGAAACATCAGAGAGGTAAAAATCGGACGCGAGCGTCCCCCTTGCGTCCGCCTTTCGTCCGCAGCAGACTGCCCCAAACTCCTACAAGGTGTTTTCCGGACGCGGGCGTCCGCCCTGCGTCCGCCGTTCGTCCGCAGTAGAGCTCTTCAACTTCTGCAAGCATATTATCGGACGCCGTGGCGGACGCGCGTCCGGGTCCTATTTTTGCTCCTCTTTTGGCCAGCAGCTCTATCTCCGAACTTCGTGCTACTTTCCATCTTTTTGTACGTCATATCACCAAAAAATAATTAACCAAGCGTGGCAAGGGGTCTAATGGCCATGACACTACTACACAAATGGCTTTTAACGTCGGCTAAGTAGACCCTTTAACGTCGGCTAAAAGCCGACGTTGATCTGGCCGATGTTGTAAGTGTGCACATACAACGTCGGCTAAAAGTTAGCCGACGTTGTAAGTGCACGCATACAACGTCGGCTACGAGTTAGCCGACGTTGTAGGTACCCTACAACGTCGGCTAATTACAAATACCCGACATTGTAGGTAATTTGGAGGCTACTAAAATGCCCTACAACGTCGGCTAATTAAAAATAGGCGACGTTGTAGGTAATTTGAAAGCTACTAAAATACCCTACAACGTCGGCTAAGTACAAACAGCCGACGTTGTATGTACCCTACAACGTCGGCTAATTACAAATAGCCGACATTGTAGGTAATTTGGAGGCTACTAAAATACCCCACAACATCGGCTAATTAAAAATAGCCGACGTTGTAGGTAATTTGAAAGCTACTAAAATACCCTACAACGTCGGCTAAGTACAAACAGCCGACGTTGTATGTACCCTACAACGTCGGCTAATTACAAATAGCCGACATTGTAGGTAATTTGGAGGCTACTAAAATACCCTACAACGTCGGCTAATTAAAAATAGCCGACGTTGTAGGTAGTTTGAAAGCTACTAAAATACCCTATAACGTCGGCTAAGTACAAATAGCCGACGTCGTAGGTACCCTACAACGTCGGCTAATTCAAAATAGCCGACGTTGTAGGTAATTTGAAAGCTACTAAAATACCCTACAACGTCAGCTAATTACAAACAGCAGACGTCGTAGGTACCCTACGACGTCGACTATTTACAAATAGCCGACGTTGTAGGTAATATTTAACCAAAAAAATTACCCTACAACGTCGGCTAATAAGACTAGCCGACGTTGTAGGGTAATTTTTTTTGTTTTTAAATATTAATTTTATTTTTTTCTATTTACACCCAAAACCNGCCATCTCTGTCAGAAGGCAGCCAAATCTGATCACCTTCTCAACCGGAAATGTCGTCTTCTCCGGCGAAGGAGACCTTTACTGGTCTCCCTCACCGGTTCCGTCGGAGATCGCGACCGGCTCCGATTGTCGAATTTTGCCACCTGAACTTAAATGACATATAATAACAGATTATTTATCGGTTCATAGGTTTCATTGCCTCAATTTGACATGTTAAAGTGTTTAATTGCACTTTTTAAAAATTTAAGTGCCTAATTGATTTTGGTGTAAAGTTTTGAGACCTATTTGACCATTTTTCCGATAATTAATTAATTAAGGATAAAATTACCCCTTGTTTACCTAATTATATGCTGCAATCATTCTATGTTTCTATTCTCCATGCATGCAGGTAATATATATGAAGATCAGATAATCTGGGCTTGCATTATGTAAACACAAGAAGTAACATACCCCAACACAAGTTAATTATCCGTGGACTGAACCATCATCACCAGAAAATTGAAGTTGACAGGGACAACAAGTGTATACCGTGAACCAATGAAGATCATGCAAACCCAACAACCCTTAATTGTTCCCTCTTTTCACCTTTGCTTTATTTTTATCCTTTTTGACCTTAAAACTTTCAGGACAATGACATTTGTTACTGGGACATTAACTGAGGATCCCACAGGCTTTTGGAAATGGAGAAAGGAGGGCAGTATATTGACATGATTACAATCCTAAGCTACCTAGCTACTCCAATGAATACATACATGTAACATCATAGCCTGATTCCCTAGAGATGCAGGCAAGCACCAAATCCTCTTTTACTTTCTTGAATTCTTTCAAATTTCAATACATGCATATATGCCCAATTTTCTTCATTGAAACATGTCTAAATATAATGAATATTCATTCATGTTTGTAATCTTAAACATTGTTGATAACCCATGAAAAAAACTCTAGATTTAAGGTTGATGTGATCATGTGAGTGTAGTGTTGTGATATATGTGCAAAATTACATAGTGGGCAGTTGGGGGTTGAAGGGGCAAGAATAAACAGCATATAGTAGGTATCTGATATCTGCTTACAGTGTATCTCTTTTCAAGAATTTCAAAGATTTGTTACTAATTTTGGGGTTAAGACTAGATAGTAGCAAGTATAGATTGTAGGATGTTTTTGGGATGGGGGCAATATATACCAGGCACTATTCTTCATGCTTCACCTTCCCCTATTAAAAGGTGTGTTCAGGTGTAGTTTCCCCATATATATTGTTCATGCTAGGATGTTTACCCCACCACCCCCTCTCGCTTCTTATATAGAAACAAGGTTAATTCAACGTAGTCTTTCGAATAGTGGTTGTGAGTTTTTCTCGTCGTCCAAAAAAATTATTAAGGTGAAATAAGGAGATGAAATGATTTTTAATTTTCGGCTAAGGCTATTGATTATAATATAATATATAACTAGTATTTCCACCCGTACGATGCACGGAATGGATTTGTTACAACTGCATTGAAGAAAAAATTTATGACTGCATTTTATACAAAAGAAAATAGGCCCGTATGGAACCTTTGATGGACAAAATCATACTCATCACTTTGGGATTGAGTTTAGCAATATTGTACTAGATTGTGGGTAGTGTATATATTTGTATGTATCTCCTTTTAAAATATATATATATAAGTTTTAAAAAATAATCACTTGTGGTCTTAATTCTTAAAATAGCCTGATTTTAAAATGACCATGAGACTCCTCTAAGGACCATGGGTAGTTATTTTTTAAAACTTGGAGGACGTCAACTGGTAAAACTCCAATACTCGAGGACCATTGGAGGTATATTAACTCAAATCTAGAACCAAAAAAAAAAATTGACTTAACACTTAGAACTAAATAGACCAAAAAATGTCCTTATATTTAACGTTATTTAAACATTTTTTTGACATATGAATAAAAATAGTTATGCTACAATAATACTAGGACTAAATGAGATGTTTTGAAAAAAAAAAGAGGGACTAAAAGTGGACTGATACATTAAATATATGATAAAAATATGGAATTAACTCATATTAAAATAATAATACACTGACGACAGGCATGACATACTAGCACGTGCGGTGTCAATCTACCGAACTCCTACCTACAAAAAGTGAACTAACACCTCGATATATCCTAGCACGTATATTTTTCTCTTTCTCTTTTTTTTAATAAAATAAATATATTTCTAAATATGATCCCCGGCTACCTTAGTCAGCATGTACTGTCAAACGGATAATCAAAATGGTCATGCAACAATAATGTTAGGATCAACATGAATATTTTGAAAATTACACGTATAAATCTAAAACAAACAAAAAAAATGACTTAACATATTATATCAAGTCCATTCCGTGCAATGTAAGGGCGAAAATACTAGTATGACAAAAATAGACGGACACCAATAAATATATGACAAAAAATGAAATTAACTCATACTAAAATGATAATACACTAACGTCAGGCATGACATACTAGCACATGCGGTGTCAATCTATCGAACTCCTACCTACAAAAAGCGGATTGGCACCTCGATACATCCTGGTNGAATAACCAAAAATGGTAATGCCACAATAATGTTAGGACCAACATGGATGTTTTGAAAATGACACGTATAAATCTAGAACAAAAAAAAAAAAGAAGTTAACATCTTACAGCAAATCAATTCCGTGCAACGTAGGGGCGAAAATACTAGTATGACTAAAATAGACTGACACCTATAAATATATGATAAAAATAGAATTAACTCATAATAAAAAATAATACATTGACGTCAGCCATGACGTACTATCAGGTGCAGTCTACCGAACTCATACTGACAAAAAGTGAGCTGGCACCTAATACATCTGGACGTGTATATTTTTATCTTTATCTCTCTTTTAATAAAATAAATATATTTCTAAATATGCTCCGGCTACCTAGTCAACGTGTACTGTCAAACGGGTTTAGATAATATTTACTCGAGCTTAGAAATTAGTGAACGGACAAATACCCTAATTAACCGAGACAAACCACACTAGAAAGACCTTGTGCGACGCGCTCAACCAAGAGCGTATTGTTAAGAATCGACCTCAATGACCTTCCGTACAAGAATCATGGTCCACCTACCCTGCCAGGCTGCCACTGATACGATAAATCTAATACTTAATTATGAAGTATGTGTTTTAATTGTAATCAATTAATATTGTTGTATGAATGTATAGTATTTAATTGAAATATAATTAACTATATGGCTCTTAAATTCTATTCTAAAATGGCAATTACTATTTAATTGGAATGACAAAATGATATTAATTACTCCCGTAATATTTTTTACTACAAACCATAAAGTCTCTAAAACGCAAAAGACAAATATGGAAAGCAAGTTGGCACAAGTGAAAAAGGGAGTGGCAGTATCGAAATTGTTGTACTATATAGGGGCGAAAATACTAGTATGACTAAAATAGACGGACACCAATAAATATATGATAAAAAATTAACTCACAATAAAATTATAATACATTGATCATGATTTACTAACATGTGCGGTGTCAATCTATCGAACGCCTACCTACAAAAAGCGGACTGGCACCTCGATACATCCTGGCGTGTCTATTTTTCTCTTTATCTCTTATTTAGCAAAATAAATATATTTCTAAATATAATGTTAGGATCAACATGGATGTTTTGAAAATGACAAGTATAAATCTAGAACAAAAAAAAAAATGACTTAACATCTTAAAGCAAATCAATTCCGTGCAACGTAGGGGCGAAAATACTAGTATGGCTAAAATAGACGGACACCAATAAATATATGATAAAAAATAGAATTAACTCACAATAAAAAATAATACATTGACGTCAGCCATGACGTACTAGCAGGTGCAGTCTACCGAACTCATACCGGCAAAAAGTGAGCTGGCACCTGATACATCCTGACGTGTATATTTTTATCTTTATCTCTCTTTTAATAAAATAATATATTTCTAAATATGCTCCGGCTACCCTAGTCAGCATGTACCGTCAAACGGGTTTAGATAATATTTACTCGAGCTCAAAAATTAGTGAACTGACAAATACCCTAATTAACCGAGACAAATCACACTAGAAAGACCTTGTGCGACGTGCTCGATCAAGAGCGTATTGTTAAGAATTGAACTCAATGACCTTCCGTACAAGAATCATGGTCCACCTACCCTGCCAGGCTGCTACTGATATGATAAATCTAATACTTAATTATGAAGTTTGTGTTTTAATTGTACTCAATTAATATTGTTGTATGGAATGTATAGTATTTAATTGAAATATAATTAACTATATGGCTCTTAAATTCTATACTAAAATGGCAATTACTATTTAATTGGAATAACAAAATGATATTAATTACTCCCGTAATATTTTTACTACAAACCATAAAGTCTCTAAAGCGCAAAAGACAAATATGGAAAGCAAGTTGGCACAAGTGAAAAAGGGAGTGGCAGTATCGAAATTGTTGTACTATATAGGGGCAAAAATATTAGTATGACTAAAATAGACGGACACTAATAAATACTCCGTATATGATAAAAAATAAAATTAACTCACAATAAAATTATAATACATTGACGTCAGCATGTACTGTTAAACGGATAACAAAAAATGGTCATGCCACAATAATGTTAGGACCAACATGGATGTTTTGAAAATGACACGTATAAATCTAGAACAAAAAAAAAGAAGAAAAAAGAGTTAACATCTTATAGCAAATCAATTCCGTGCAACGTAGGGGCGAAAATACTAGTATGACTAAAATATATGTAAAAAAATAGAATTAACTCACAATAAAATTATAATACATTGACGTCAGCCATGACGTACTAGCACGTGCGGTGTCAATCTATCAAACTCTTACCTACAAAAAGCGGACTGACACCTCGATACATCCTGGTGTGTACATTTTTCTCTTTATCTCTTATTTAGTAAAATAAATATATTTCTAAATATGCTCCGGCTACCCTACTTAGTCAGCATGTACTGTCAAACGGATAACCAAAAATGGTAATGCCACAATAATGTTAGGACCAACATGGATGTTTTGAAAATGACACGTATAAATCTAGAACAAAAAAAAAGAGTTAACATCTTATAGCAAATCAATTCCGTGCAACGTAGCGGCGAAAATACTACTATGACTAAAATAGACTGACACCTATAAATATATGATAAAAAAATAGAATTAACTCACAATAAAAAATAATACATTGACGTCAGCCATGACGTACTAGCAGGTGCAGTCTACCGAACTCATACCGACAAAAAGTGAGTTGGCACCTGATACATCCTGACGTGTATGTTTTTCTCTTTATCTCTCTTTTAATAAAATAAATATATTTCTAAATACCCTAATTAACCGAGACAAATCACACTAGAAAGACCTTGTGCGACGTGCTCGATCAAGAGCGTATTGTTAAAAATTGAACTCAATTACCTTCCGTACAAGAATCATGGTCCACCTACCCTGCCAGGCTGCCACTGATACGATGAATCTAATACTTTTTTTTTTGAAAATCATGAATCTAATACTTAATTATGAAGTATGTGTTTTAATTGTACTCAATTAATATTGTTGTATGAATGTATAGTATTTAATGTAAATATAATTAACTATATGGCTCTTAAATTCTATACTAAAATGGCAATTACTATTTAATTGGAATGACAAAATGATATTAATTACTCCCGTAATATTTTTACTACAAACCATAAAGTCTCTTATTTCCAAAAAANCCAATCGTGTTTTCCCCCGCCGCCGCCTGCGGCGGCGGCGGGGCGGCGGTGATCAACGGCGCCGCCGCCGCCATCCCTTTTCAGTTCCCGCTTTCTGCTGCGGCGGCTTCTTTGGGCGCTCCCCATCATGATCTGTACGGATTTGGGAATTATTCCAATCTTTTCCATGCTGGGAATGTGAAGGAGAACTCGAAAGAGCTCTCTTCAACGCCAAACTTCACCCCATCTCTCTCTGATCATCACCATCAAATCTGCAATGTTTGTCACAAGGTCTGAAAAAACCTTATTTTATTCTAATCCCCATTTTAAAAAAATGTTAGTTTAACATATCTATCTATCTATCTATCTTTGTCTCCTTAGAAAAAGCGAGGGAATGATGGAAATCTGGGCTACAATCAATGGGTCAACATCATTGGAGAAGAAACTCAAGAATATCCCAATGGCTTCAACCCCAAACAGTTCCTTCACGTGGGTTTTTCTGACAAGGTAAACACTAATCTCACCTCCACCCCAAAACCATTTCTTTTGTGTCTGTGTGCTTCGAATCTTTCCCTGTCTGTTTAACGGTACCGCCTGCTCTGGAGCTGGCCAAGGGGAATCGTCATGGGAATCGAACCGCCTGTTTCCTCGAAATTTTTTAGCTTGCTTGCCAGTTGAGCTATTCGATTTGATTAGTTTTTCTTGATGGTTTAATTTGATACCCAGAATTAATGGAGTGATTTGTAGGGATTGATGAAGGGGAGTTGTTCATCAGCAGCATCAAAAGGGATGAAAGAGTATGAGTTTTTCCCTGCAGAGAGGAACAGTTCTGAGGATGATGATGATGATGATGATGTGGTGATGATGAGGGCTAGTGGTGCTTCAGAATCTTCTTCTCCAGTTGCTGTTGTAGCTGCTGCTGCCATGGCTAGTAGTGGTGAAGCTTCTTTTGATGCTTCTAATTCATCCACCACTACTACTACTACAATTGACCTGTCCCTTAGGCTTTCTTACTAGCTAGCTAGGGTTATAGTAGCCATCAGATACTGAAAATGAATTGAAGAAGAAGAAATTTAAATTAATGAAACCTTGTTTTTTTGTCTTTTCACATTTGGGTGAAATGGTGTTTATCAAGACCCGAAAACACTGCTTTTTCTTTGCCCTTTTGCTTGTCAAACTATTATCATTCTCCAAATTGGAGCAATACAGTTTCTGGTCTTTTGTCTCTCTCTCTCTCTCTGCAAGATTTCTGTCAGTGAGATGCTTTATTATATATGGCTCACCTTTTCTGTTCTTCATCACTTATATTTACCATTGTTTATTTATCTTGGAATGAATTCATCATTTTTATTTTCCCTATATATCTATTTGCCATATAGATATGTATGTACATTCATGCACTAATTTCTTGATGTTTTGGATGGTCTCCAATCCATTTGAGTCGGTTAAACATGAGATTAAGAGTGCTGTCGAGATTTACCCAACGAAAAGTTTGGAAGAAGAAGAAAGCTTTCAATATGTAGCAGTGGTATGCGGATGGTTTCTGTCTTTCTGATCTATTTGAGTCGCTTAAACATGAGATTAAGAGTGCTGTCGAGACTTATTCAACGAAAAGTTTGGAAGAAGACGAAAGCCTTCAATATGTGGCAGATGTGAATGGTGTCTGATCCGTTTGAGTCGCTTAAACATGAGATTAAGAGTGATGTCGGGACTTATCCACGAAAAGTTTGGAAGAAAGAAGAAAGCTTTCAATATGTAGCAGTGGTGGTTTACAAAACCCTAGCTCTAGGTTCTACTAAAAAAATTAGACTTGAAATTTTTTTTATCTATTAAATATATATATAGAGAGAGAAAGGGGGTTTGCCTAAATAGGGTTTATTTGTATGGTTTAGGTGCTGAAACACAAGGAGTGCAATTCAGAACTTTTCTGTTTGTGGAAGTCAAGAAACCACTAAAGGGATGTTTTTTAAAGTAGGTCCAAAAAAGTTCATCTTAAAAGCAGCCTACTCACTTCTCTCTCTCTATATATATATATATCAAGCAAGCTAAGCATATATACTGGTGGTATATATGCATAGAGAATGACATGGTTGTTGGTTGATAGGGGTGGTGGCACTGTGGCAGGCAGAGCTATAAAGGGAGGCAGGCAACTGCACAATCTGTACTGAGTAGCTAGGATAGTATAAACTCAGATTCATCTCAGCAACACAAAACTAGCTAAACCCCATCTAAACTTTCTCATCTCCAATTCCTTTTTAGTGGAAAAATGGATTCTAACAATAAAACCAACATTTTTTTTTGGGAAAAAGGAGATAATTAGATTCAATATGAGAGATCACAACAAATTAAAGAGTGTTACAAATAAAGTTAGGAGGGTCACTAAACCACT
This sequence comes from Ipomoea batatas, assembly GCA_002525835.2. NCBI lineage: Eukaryota > Viridiplantae > Streptophyta > Magnoliopsida > Solanales > Convolvulaceae > Ipomoea > Ipomoea batatas. The sequence goes on along the minus strand of NXFB01000502.1, from coordinate 13,111 downwards.
TCATACGATTTGCATTATATTAGAAATAGAGTCCCGAGCTAGTAAGTGGGCAACTCCATTCGCAGAACATTTAACAAAAGAGATTGTTACATTAACAAATTGCTGCGATAACTCTAGTACATTACAATACTTCTTCCATAAGTAGTGGTGTTGATAAAACCAACTTGTTTTTTTTAAACAAATAAAACGAACATTATATTCCACTACCTGTGAGATATCGATCAATGCTCATACCGTGGATCAAGGTTTAATACACAACTAAACTAGTCCGACATAAATGATGTTGGAAGGGGTCGAGTGACTCAAGTATGATGTTGGAACTTGGAAGTTTGAAATGAGCTTGAACAAGACACAACTAGATTAATCACAGTAGTTATATCTTGGCTAGAGCTCATTTTACAAGATGGACATGGGATATATGTTTACTTTTAGTATAATAAACCAAGATGGACATGTGATATATGTTTACTTTTAGTATAATAAAAGTTCATTTTTGTGTACTATAACTCTATAACTATAAGTTCATTTTCACCATTAATCATAATCCACAATGTTTGCCGTTAACAAATTATGTATTTAATTATATATAAATAAATTGAAGGCACACAACATATTAACTATAGGCACATAATATGTCGTTAACATATTATATGTTTCTAATTTACTTACAGACACATAATTTATTAACTGAAAATATATACCGAGTAATATGTTACTAACAGATCATTTTTGAATTAGAGTCTATAATGCAAAGTGAACCTCATGGTATAACAATTGTGGATATAAATCATATTAGTGTAGTATGTTTTTGAAAAAAGAAAAACAAACATTTTATTGGGCTGAGTAGACAGGGCCGATTTGAAAAGACAGCGATGATTTGGAATTGGGCCGGGTGTATAGACATTGCGGCCCATTAATTTTCAGCNGAATAACCAAAAATGGTCATGCCACAATAATGTTAGGACCAACATAGATGTTTTGAAAATGACACGTATAAAACTAGAACAAAAAAAAAAAAGAGTTAACATCTTATAGCAACTCAATTCCGTGCAACGTAGGGGCGAAAAAACTAGTATGACTAAAATAGACTGACACCTATAAATATATGATAAAAATAGAATTAACTCACAATAAAAAATAATACATTGACGTCAGCCATGACGTACTATCAGGTGCAGTCTACCGAACTCATACCGACAAAAACGTGAGCTGGCACCTGATACATCTTGACGTGTATATTTTTATCTTTATCTCTCTTTTAATAAAATAAATATATTTCTAAATATGCTCCGGCTACCTAGTCAGCATGTACTGTCAAACGGGTTTAGATAATATTTACTCGAGCTCAAAAATTAGTGAACGGACAAATACCCTAATTAACAGAGACAAACCACACTAGAAAGACCTTGTGCGACGTGCTCAACCAAGAGCGTATTGTTAAGAATTGACCTCAATGACCTTCCGTACAAGAATCATGGTCCATCTACCCTGCCAGGCTGTCACTGATACGATAAATCTAATACTTAATTATGAAGTATGTGTTTTAATTGTAATCAATTAATATTGTTGTATGAATGTATGGTATTTAATTGAAATATAATTAACTATATGGCTCTTAAATTCTATTCTAAAATGGCAATGACTATTTAATTGGAATGACAAAATGATATTAATTACTCCCGTAATATTTTTACTACAAACCATAAAGTCTCTAAAACGCAAAAGACAAATATGGAAAGCAAGTTGGCACAAGTGAAAAAGGGAGTGGCAGTATCGAAATTGTTGTACTATATAGGGGCGAAAATACTAGTACGACTAAAATAGACGGACACCAATAAATATATGATAAAAAATTAACTCACAATAAAATTATAATACATTGACGTCAGTCATGATTTACTAGCACGTGCGGTGTCAATCTATCGAACTCCTACCTACAAAAAGCGGACAGGCACCTCAATACATCCTGCCGTGTATATTTTCTCTGTATCTCTTATTTAGTAAAATAAATATATTTCTAAATATGCTCCGACTACCCTATCTAGTCAGCATGTACTGTCAACGGATAACAAAAAATGGTCATGCCACAATAATGTTAGGACAAACATGAATATTTTGAAAATGACACGTATAAATCTAGAACCAAAAAAAATAAAGAAAAAGAGTTAACATCTTATAGCAAATCAATTCCGTGCAACGTAGGGGCGAAAATACTAGTATGACTAAAATAGACTGACACCTATAAATATATGATAAAAATAGAATTAACTCACAATAAAAAATAATACATTGACGTCAGCCATGACGTACTATCAGGTGCAGTCTACCGAACTCATAACGACAAAAAGTGAGCTGGCACCTGATACATCTG
>NXFB01000499.1:56900-66928 GCA_002525835.2 Ipomoea batatas | reverse complement strand
TATTAAGGTTATATTATAATGAGCATGCGATAATTCCTGTAGGAGATGACTCTAGATGAGAACTTATCTTATGAGGAAAGACCGGTGAAAATCTTGGATACTAAGACCCGAGATACTCGAAGAAGGTCCATAAGAATGGTTAAAGTATTGTGGTCCAACCATTTGGTGGAAGAAGCCACCTGGGAGTTGGAAGATGTCATGAGGGAACGGTATCCCGAATTGTTTAACTAAGGTATGTAGGATCGACCCACTTGTGGTATACCTAAGTTAATTATGTGCTAATTTGCTACATCTATTTCTATTGTGAGTAATTTACCCTGAAACCTTAGATGTCAAGATGGTAGTTTCGGGGACGAAACCTTTTTAAGGAGGGTAGACTGTAACCCCTCGTCATTCCGGGTAAGATCAAGGTTCGAGAAATATGTCCTTAAGTTAAGACATACCTGAGATGAGTGACCGAAGCGTCAAAAGAATTTTTATAAGGAAATATAGTTGTTATTAAGCTGCGATCTACGTACCGGTCACGAACCGTAATAATTTTAGAAACTAGTATTCGAACCCGTTTGACCTAAGAAATGGATTTTTAGACACCCTACTATTATTCTGGAATTTCCTATTTTATTAGATTAGCCCATAGCAGTCAAAATTTATTTGTGATCGTACATCGCGAAATTTCGCAGGATACCGAACCTAGCCCAATTTGGAGGTTTAGACTGGAATTAATTTTTGGGTTCGAAAATTATGAGAATTAAATTAGTTTCCACCGAGAATTTATCTGAATTAATCCCAAGCAGTCTAAGTTAAGATATTTAGGATTATTTTATTCCATATTATTTTAGATCTTATCCATAAGCCTTGGACTAGTCAACCATTTGACCAAGACCATAAAAAGCCCCTTTTCTTCCCCATTTCTTTGTGTTGGCCGAAAAAAAGAGAGGAGAAAGGGAAGGGAATTTTCTTCATCTTCAACCTCAAGCTTCAAGAACTCCATAGCCAATCTTCTTCATAACTTCATCAAAGATTCGGTAAACCTTTAATATTATTCGGTAGATAGCTTTATTTCCTTTCCTAGATTAAGAATCTAAGTCTTGATTTCTTGAATCTTGTTGTTATGATGATGAATTGGGAGCTAGGGTTTCAAGAAGAAATTGGGGAAATCCACCAAAAGCATCTTTAAAACAATATTAACTACTTTGGAGGTAAGGAGTTCCCTTAAGTTGGACTAGATTGCTCAAATTTGAATAATTGATGATTGATTGTGACTTTGTGGATTTTAGTAAAAATGTTTTGTATATGTTGCTTGTATATAGTGTATATAAGGTGTATGTCACCTAATTTATGGCTACAAATTGTTGTGTTAGTGAAATTTGGTTACTAGTATGCAAACAAATATATATAGGTATATTATGGAATATATATGTATATATATATATATGGCGTGTGGTGTGTGTATATACATGTATAAGTATATTATGGGATATATATGTATATATATATATATGGCGTGTGGTGTGTGTATATATATATATATAGGCATGTTATGGAAAATATATATATGTATATGGCGTGTGGTGAGTGTGAATATATATATATGTAGGTAGATTATGGAACATATATGTATATATATATGTGGCGTGTGGTGTATATATATATATGTAGGTATATTATGGAACATATATGTGTATATATATGTGTGGCGTGTGATGTGTATATACATATAGTATATGTGGTGTGCAAATGTGTATATATATATATATGTAGTATGTGTGTTACGTGTATATATATATACTATATTTAGTATGTGTGTATTCGGGTTATATATATAGTAGGTGTGTACACCGAATTATATTCATATGGTATATGAATATATGTATAGTATATTCTATATGATATATATATATATATGGTATGAAGGTATGTTAATGTGTTATATGTTCAAAATTTGTAAATTGTAACATTGAGTAAGTGGTGATAATTACGCTTAATTATCACTATGGTTGGTAATTAAGGTGCTATCTAATTGGCTAAAGGATGGAGAAATGTTTCCAAAAGAGATAAAACCTTAGTTTCTGAGCAAAAGGAGGATGACCTTGATTAACCCACGGGAGGCATATGCTCTGCATGAAGTGCCCTTACCCAGCGGTTGTTATATATTAAATATTATGCCATATGACATCCAATTCATACTTATGCGACGTCTAGTCGCTGGGTACTATATAACTCGTCGGATGCGGTATTCCCACGGGTGTGTGCACACTTAAGGTATAGTTACCCCGATTATTGCGGGCAGGTTTCGTTTTGACGGACCCGGTTAGGCCGACTGGGAATCATTTTAACGTACCTGGTGCCAAGGGATCAGCGTTAGATCGGGGAACGACCACTACCCCGATCGATGATCCAAATGGTCAAAGAGGGAGACAATTAGAGTGCTCCAAAGGCCTCACACTTTCGAAGAAGAAACTAAGTGGATTTTTGTAAGGAGTCATGGCTGCTCTGTAACTGATAAGAGAAGGGAATGATGAATAAGTTGGGCGCAGTGGTGTGCCAGAATATTCTCGATCTATGAGATGGAAATTGATGGAGAGTTCCTTGAGAGAGACGGTTGAAAACTAGTTTGAACAACTACAGATTTGACTAGAAGAAAATGTTATTTCCTATTTTTTTTTGTTAAGAGAGGTCTAATTTGACTAAATATTATGATTTCTTCTACGTACTTATACGTTTCACTGTGTTGTCATACTTTAACCAAAAATATATGTTTTAGAAAACCTTTATTTAAGTTTGGGTGATCCACGGATCTCCTTGCTTAGCCGTTGTGCTAACTACACTTCAATGTGTTACTTTCAGATGGAGTCCAGCGTTAGTTCTTGCAGTCCGACGAACTCCCCCAGTTCATCGGAAGATGAAAGTCGTGGCATGGACTACGACGCTTTTGTGTAGCAGATGATTGGCGACGACCCTTATGCGCCTGGCTTTGCTCCTACAGCTCCCAATAGCTCACCGGCAGTAGATAGTGATCTTCCTATTCCTGATGGTCCTGATGTACAGGCCACTTTTGGTTTTTACCCCATCGAGGTGCTGGTAGGAAGTAACCCCTTAGAGTTTATAGTCTATTACCCTTACCCTTGGGACCCAAGTCCTCCCGAGAGTTGGGAGGAGTGGTCTATGGTTATAGTCGCTTCCCGGTTCCTAGACCATATCACATGGTATGAAGGGGAATGGCACCTTGTCTCGGGTGAGTTTACGGGTCCGACATATCTCCAGATCGTGTAAGCAGGTTGCACGGAAGGTCGATAGGGGTTTAGCCCTTTTTGTGTAAATATTTTTGCAGCCAAGGAAGTGACTGATTTTGGTTAGTAGGGACATGTATGACCACTACTACAGAAAACACATTTAACGTCGCATAAACAACGTCGGTTTTTAAACAAACCGACATCAAAGGGATACGACGTCGGTTTTAGTATAAAACCGACTTCATTGAGTTACCGAAACCAAACCGACGTCGTTGGGTTAAAAGTGGNTTTACGGGTCCGACGTTTCTCCAGATCGTGTAAGCAGGTTGCACGGAAGGTGTGTTGGGGTTTAGTCCTTTTTGTGTAAATATTTTTTGTAGCCAAGGAAGTGACTGATCTTGGTTAGTAAGGACATGTATGACTTTAAACTTATGTTGGCCATTAGGCAAACTTTTGGGCACTTACTTTGTAAAAATTTATGTATATATATATATATCTTGCATCTTATTTCAAAATGAGTGACCGTGGGTGTTGAGTAAGTTCTTTTTAGCCTGTGCACCTGAAGCGGGGTCTGTCAAGGGAATGATAGAACTTGTTTTGGGTGTGGCGGTAACACCTTGGGTTGTACGGCAAGCCAGACTCCTCAGGATGTACGGTAAGCCGGCCCGAGGGGTGTTACACGCCTAGCCTACACCACATATCCTACTCACACCTTTTAGGTCTAGAAATAGGAAATCAATGTTGATTGGAGCTACATCAATTCTAGCAATTTCTTGACTAGACTTGATGGCTTAAAACATTCAATGAGGTAGCCACACTCAAAGAAGCAAACACTTCACCAACAAATGACAAGAATAATTCATCCAATCAATGCAATCCAATCTCCAAATTGGAATTGAAGAACTACACGAGCATCATGTCTCACTTCACAATTCAAATCCTATAAAAGAAGTTACCGACTCATGCTTTGGAATTGAAATCAAAATCGACCTAATTGCACAAATTGAAGAAAGCAATTGAAATCAAATTGAAAAGCAATTCAAGATGGAATTAGCTAGGAATTAACTAAGAACTTGCAATTGAAATCCAAAAACAAATGTCTTCAGAGTTGATCTTCCACTTTCACAAGATTCAGTTAAGAGTAAAATGTTCTTCTACAAAAATCCTCTCTCTATAATCTAAGAATGTGTTCTCAGGATGATCTAACTTGTGTCTCTAAGTTCTAAGTTCTTTGTTATAAAAATATCTAATTTAATCCCTTAAATAGCTTCCATCCAAATGCACTCTTCAAATTCGCGCCCAGATCCGTTTCCACGAGCGAGTCCATGAGCGTGGATCGCTCGTAGACTTTTCACTTAAAGCTCTTCTATCTTCTTCCCACGTTATGGAGTTGTGGCATGGAATTTTCTGGAAATAAACCACGAACCAATCCACGATGTGGAATTGAACGTGGACTCTTCAATTGTGCTTCATCCTTGGTTGTTTCCTTGACAAGCTCATATGTTTTCTCATTGAGTCCAAAAACCTACAAAACAATCTAAAGTATACCAAAGGATAGAACTTTCCAATGATTAGCACATTAGAGCACAAAGCACCATAAATTAACTACAAAAGGATACCAAATAACACAAATTCACCCCCTAATTCAACCCTTAACTTAGGTATCTTTGGCACCTATCAAGAAGACACAACAATGTGCTCTAGACGGCATAACAATGTGCTCTGGAAGACAAAATGTGCACTGTAGGCACAAAAATGTGAAACAATTATTGAAAAACTTAAATTTAACATATATAGGATCTTCAACACTAATCATAAACGACCATAAATAATAAACAAGCAAATAATATTCAACTCAAATTAGTAATTAGTGATCAATAATGTGCGCTGTAAGGCACGACAATGTGCTCTGGAAGCAGGGACAATGTGCACTGGAACTCTGGAAAGGCAAAATGTGCACTGTAAGTAGAAAAATATGAAACAACTATTAAAAAGACTAAATTTAATGCATGATTTTCAACACAAATCATAAAAGATCATAATATTCAATTAAAATTAGTAATTAGTAATTCATTCATGATCAAATGCTCTTTAATATATATATATATATATATATATATATATATGTGTGTGTGTGTGTGTGTGTGTGTGTGTATGTATATTCAAATGAGGACGCATATATTATGGAGGACAATGAGGGAAAATCCTAAGCATTCAAATAAGTGTAATCAATCAAGGGTTGTGATTGTATCCAAAATAATGTGATATTCTAACCATAAATAATAAGAGAGGGCAAAGAAGACAATTGAGAGATATTTTAATTTTGGAAGGATTGTAATTAATATAGTTAACATATTAGATGAAGATATACACGATAATAAATTATAGGCTCATGGGGAAGCAAAGAACCTGGGAGTCGTCTTTATCTACGTACGAGAACAAACAGAATAGTTTGAACAGCTCTATGGGGATAAATCATGTAGTGATTTCTGTGTGACTGAAGGTTGTGTGCTATACATATATAAATCATGTGCCATGTATAAGACTGTCATGTGTACATACATCACAGATTTAGGGCTAATTTAACTGGCAGTCTGATAAATAATTTCTAGCATTTTGTTTTGAAAAATGTTAGCTTTGTGTATGTATATTTAGTTCAATAAAAAATGACTTCGTAAGTGTTTTAGGTGTTTTAATTTTGGCTAAAAAGTATAGCTGCATATTCAATTTATTCAATCTACACAGGTAAGTAAAAATGCGATTTTGGATAAAATAGTTGAATTACCAAATTTAGTCAATGGAAGGAGACATCTTGAGCAATGAGCCATGCCAAAAGAACTTGAAGGGAAAGGAAGACGTTGTGTCCAAATGATTCCAAGCTTGAAACCTAGACATCAAAAGACCATTCATTGTACTGTGTGACACATGTTTATTATAAGTATGGCATATATTTCTTTTAAGTATGACACACGATTATTATAAGTATGACACACATTTACTATAAGTATGACACACAGTTCTTTAAAGTATGGCAGGCGATTATAATAAGCATTGAAAATTTGTTATTTATTCATGTCCACATGTCTACATGCATTTCTTGTCCACCTTGCTACTATGTACTTTGGAGGTATCATTTCAGCATCCTAGTCCTTTAAATTCATCAATTTTTCCTTGACATATTACCACCTCGAACTCTTTTGCGTAATTGTCATGTTCGCCTGGTTTAGTGTGCAAACAAAATGCATATCACAGTATTTTAATCTAGCTGACGATAAGTATGTTACCGGATGTATTTGTGTATTAAAGTATGATAGTACAATGAGTAATTTCAGTAGTGTTGTGTGTAGTAGAGTACAATAATGATTTGTTAGAATGTCCCCCCCCCCCTCAGTCTACAACATGCCACCACTTATACTACAGGCGCAACGACTCTACTTCTATGAGTTCTAACGGACAGCATAATGGTGAGCCTTCAAGTGTAAAGTAGTGGAGCCGTTGATAATGACTCTCCTCTTCAATGTGTAGTCTTTGCATAATTGGTGGTTGTTTGTCTTCCTTCGAGTCAATGCTTGTAGTTCGGGTCGGGTGTTGTTGCCCAATCACTCTGTCGCCATCCCCCCTACTCCCTAGTTTGCGAGCGTAGCCAAGTCAACTAGGGAGTTGTAATAGTGCAAAGCGAGATAAATAAGATTTTTTTTAAAAAGCCAACGTGGCGGCCGAGGCAAGGCTTTGGCAAAAAGAAGTGGTCGAGGTCCGCTCTCTCGTCAGGTAGCTAGCGAGATCGGATCCCGTGCCGACCCTAAGGGACTAGAGTGTGGTGTTTTCGAAACCAAGCCTTCCGCTTGACCCCAGAAAAACACCCTCCCTTCAGGTAGCTAGCGAGATCGGATCTCGTGCCGGCCCTAAGAGAATAGAGTGTGTGTTAGAATAAAATATACAAATATTAATAATTGTAATAATCTAACCTCATTGCGGAAGCTAATAGGATCGCTTACCTCCATCCATAGTTGTTGCATTGCTTGTAACTTAGGTTTAGAGTGTTTGTCTACCACTTGTCTCTTAAGGAACTAGATGGTGTAGTTGTTGTAAACCGAACTAGGAGCAGTGGGAGGACCATGCATATATAGCCTACGTGCCATCATTATAGGCTAAGTAACGGTTTCCGTTACTTCTGTTTCAAACCATAATAACATAATGACCATAAATGGTCTATTAAACTTGCACCACTAAATAGTGCCATAATGGAAAATGTTACATTCTCCCACTTGGTGTAAGTATTAACTCAAAGAAACAAAACATGAATCAAAGAGATAGTACCTCTTAATGTGAGTAGTATCCACTTATGATTGCAATGTAACTTGTTCTGTAGGTACCTTATGTGGTATAGAACTTTAATGAATAAATCTTATGTTCATTCTTGATTGTAATTAGTTATCAAAAACTAATTACTGCCACAACGGCTAAATTTGGCCTAATAAACTCACACCGCCTGATTTGTACAATATTAATGGAAAATGTTACAATTTTTCATTTGGTGCAAGCATTGGCACAACCTTCATTTAAAAATAAAAAAACATGAATCATAGTGGTATGTCCTCTAAATTAAAATGTGAGTAATACCAACGATGCATCACATGCATTTGATTTCAAACTCAGGTTCTTTATGAATAAACCCTACGTTTATTCTTGGTCCAACTTTGATGATGTTTCTCAAATAAATATGCGCATAACCATATGAGAAACCATCCATATTACATAGAAGTGACAAAATGTATGTACGTACAATATAGTCACATAATAAGTTTCATGTATCATGTATGATCCTTAGAATTCTTATAAGCATGCCTTAAGTAAGGATTCGAAACTATTAGCAACTCCTTATCTTTAATACTATCTATGATGACTATGTTTTCGAAGTTGACACGTCTGCCACTCCATTTTCATTAATCTTAGCCAAAGACAGTATTTGAGTAGTCCATATTCCAATGGCTTTAAATGACAAAACAATAAGTCTAAGCCCATAATGGAACTTTAAACATACACCTTATAAATAATCTCCAAAACAAAAACAAAGCCCAACTTTTATGCCATAGAGCAGCAACGAGGATTTATTTATGTAAATTTATGAAACAACACAAATGTTGTATCAATATAATAAAAAATCCTCAAGATGAAGCAATCTCATGAGTCTTTGCTTGCTTTATGTCTCTCAACATTGAATTTATGAGCCTTTTTCAAATCTTAGGACCCAGGATCAATGTTGATGAGACAAAAACTCCAATAAATGCTAAAGAATTCAACTCATGATAATTCACCATAAACTTCATGCCATTGTTAAAATAAAAACTATTAACGTTGTTATAACATTTTCATAAATATGTTGCACAACTTGTAGTTCAAACAATTTGAACTATTGATTTTATAATTAATAAGGAAAGGTGTCTTATCCTTGAAGTGGAACAATCTTGAAATGGGATATCTTAATGATCAAATGACCACTCCCACTAGTCAAGCTATTACTCCCACTGATCAAGTCATTCTTAAGCATTATAGTTGATATACATACACACCAATGATCCTCAAGTCCAACTTAAGCATTATAGTTGATATACATATACACCAATGATCCTCAAGTCCAACTAATTTTACATGGAACAAAATTCCCCACCATAGTTGGACATAATAGACACAATTTTCAACTACTTGAACAAATTAAATTGCTCTAGTTGAAATTTGGTTAGATATGTACACTTCCAATATAAGGATCCAAAAGTATATCATATCTAAAATTCAAAAAGGATCTATTGTGGTTGGGCTGAAAAACCAAGTAAGCCACATATAGTAACAATTTCAAGTTACTAAGTTTTTGGAGATTAACAAAATACATGTGTTGCCAATGCAACCCATGTCTCATAGAATTATAACTGACCTTAAAGTTATAAATTCTAGAAAGAATGGTATAATAAAATTTTATCTTGATTATCAATTTAACTAGAAGAATCTAGTGACATAAAACTTGCCTGTAGGCTAAAGATTTATTCAATCAGACTCAACTGAGGTTTTATGACAATCAAATAGAAGATTCTAGTGACATAAAACTTGCCTGTGGGCTAAAGTTTTATTCAATTAGACTCAACTAAAAATTTTATGATAAAATTATTATCAAAGTGATAGAAGAATCTAGTGACATAAAACTTGGTTGTGGGCTAAAGTTTTATTCCATTAGATCCATCTACAGTAAGTGCCCACGAGTAATGCTTTTGCTCTCTTGAGACAGGAAGGTGCTAAGGGCCTGCTTACTGGCCCTGCGAGTCAGTTTCCTCCTATTCCGGAAGCCAGTGAGCAGGCTCCTACACCGGCCTCGTCTATTTAGGCGAATGTCAGCCGCCCGCAGCAGGTATCATTTTCTTTTACTCCTTTTAACCGCTCTAGATTTATGGGCCGGCGTGAGCTTGGGACGCCGCCTTGCACTCCTCTGAGTGATCGGCCTTCGGGTGATACTCATGAGGCTTCTCCGGTTGTACCGGGGGGTCCTCGGAGGACTGGGGGAGGTCGTACTCGGATAGTGATATCCCTCGGGCGGCTAGGAGGCTGATTTAGAGGGCTCCTGGTTTGAGATGGACCAGGAGTTCTATCTTGATCAATCCTCCGTGCCAGTTGGTGGTTCGCATGTTACCTTTAAAAGGGTCCCCCCCTGCTCATCATGTTCCTTGTGTTTATGAGTTTTCATGAAGTTTTTAGTCTGGAATGTGAGGGGGGTTTTCTCTCAGGGCTCTTTACAGGATCCGTGTCCTG
>NXFB01000499.1:6295-20990 GCA_002525835.2 Ipomoea batatas | reverse complement strand
CGGTTGCCTTTCTCGGACTTGTGCGGTAAGCCCATAACACTTGCTCTAACTCGCTCACCCAGCTCCCTTTGAGATCACTCAATTTCTTTCTTATCCCGTCCACAATAGTCCGATGGACATTCTCAACTTGTCCGTTGGCCTGAGGATAAGCTATGAATACCTTGGTGTGTGATACACATGATTTGACACCATTATTTGCCCCACGATTCAGTAGTTTTGTTGTTTATTTCCTTTACCTTGATACATTTAAGGCTCGTTTGTGTGTTACATTTGATCAATCTTAGTTTATTCGCAAATGAGAAGTAAAGAAAGGATTTTCGGTCATCTCGGACAAGTTTTCGAGACCAAAGGAACCTACCCAGGGACGGAAAGGAGCAACGGAGCACGAAAGGAGTCAGAAGTGGACTAGGAGGCCGCCTCACGGCCGTGATGGCGACCGTGACCTCCACCGCGGATAGCAGTTGGCCACGGCACATCACGGCCCCGATCCCGACCGTGATGGTGGCCGTGACCCAGCTGCTGTCAACTAGAATAGAAGTGGCTGAGAACAAGATCGAGTTTGACATATTCAAAATGGCGAAGCACCAGCCCTCGTATGTTGATGAGTGTTACTCACTTACTTGATAGATGGGCTGGGAGAATGCACTGATGAGAGTAGAAAGGTTAATTTAGGGGACTTGCATTTTTCCCCTATTGAGCCTGAACCTCCTGAGAAGTCAAGTGTGCTGAAACAAATGGAAAAGTTCTTTGGTCCTGATGGTTTCTACAAAAGATGGATGAGGGAGCTGTCTAAGTTCAAAAGGCCACCGGATCATGTGGTCTCCAATCCCATTTGATGACCATGTGGTTGAGTCGAGCCGACGACAGTAAACTTAGCGCTTCATGAGAGGCACCCATGTTATCCTTTACTTTTTGCACTTTATTTTACTGCATTTTTCTTTTTATTTTAGTTCGAAGTAGAGTTAGGAGTTTTTCTTTGTTTACGGGGTGTTCCTTGGGTTATTTTTGGTGTGAGGTTTGCACTATTTTACTTTTGAGAGAGTGGGGAATAATTAGACTTGATGTGGTCATGTTTTGAATAGGTTTAGAAGTGTTTTGGGGAATATTTTGGACTAACTTGCAGGTGATACCGAGCTTGGGCGCGAAACGAACAAAGTTGCAGAAGGAAGGCTCGGGATCACGGTCGTGACCCCCGTCGTACGTGACGCCAAGGCGTCGATTCCAGCACAAACAGAGCAAAAGAGGGCTTTGGGTCACGGGACACATTCCGGCCGTGACCCAGGCCGGGACCCCGCTCCACAAATTCTAGTACGTACAGGCTTAACGAGGGCTCTGGGTCACGGGCCACATCCCGGCCGTGACCCAGCCCGTGATGCATGTCCAAAAATTCTAGTGTTCAACAGGCATTTAGAGGCCCCTAGGTCACGGCCCACATCCCGGCCGTGATGCAGGGCCGTACGAAACAGTGCGTAGAAGCGAAATAAGGCCTCAGGGTCACGGCCCCGATCCCGGCCGTGACCCCAGCCGTGATGTGGCCTCGTGGGGTTTTGATTGTCCATCAGGGACGATGTCCAGATTAAGTGTGGTGGGGGGGGGGTGCGATTTCTGGTGGAATTGTGATGAAGTTTTGCTTGAAGGATTCAATTTGCAGCTTAGGGTAGTTTATTTTCCTTGTGTTGTGGCTGTGACCACTTTCCTTTCTGCTGGTTGGTGGTTTGTTTTTGTGGTTCTTGTGCAGCCTAGTTTGTTAGGGATGATTCAAAGTTGAGCTTGTATTTAATTCATTCTCTTGCCAATAGTTGGGTTAACCTCTAACCTAAATGTTTCCCCTGTGTGTTATACATTGCTAGTGAAGGCTTATGTGGGATTCCGGTGATACCTGTTTTGTCATAGCTTGTCTTAGTGCTCTCATGGTGAAGTCTTGAATTTGAATGCTATTGAAGTGATTTAGGCCATTGTTGTTAGCCTAAGCCTTTAAACCTACCCTGTGTTACAATTATTTTCCCTAATTGTCCCCTTTGAGCCTTGTTTTTGGTTAATAAGTGCAAAGCACTTAACCCCGTTCTTTGTAATTGTTTTTCTTGTTAGCCCTATTATTTAACCCTTAGCCCTTAGCCATATATTTTCCATTCACCCTTAGAGAGAATGTAGCATTTGTTCTTTAATTTAGATGAGATTTCCCTTTTTTAGCTTACTTTTGATAGAGTTATTCCTGTTATCTTTGTTCTAGTGTGGGGGTGTTGTGAAGGAATTTATTGGTTGGCTGAATGAAAGAAAAGGAAATGTTTGTTGGTTGAAAAGAAAAAAAAAAAGAGAAAAATTGGTTATTAGAGAAAAGTTGGAAAAAAAGTTTGAAAGTGAAGAAAATGTTTGTGAAAGAAAAGAAAATGAAGGATGAATAAAAGTGCAAGTCAGGTTGCTAGAATAATTGTCTTCACCCCCACTAGTTTAGAATACTCTTGTGTTTCCAATTATGTTTTGCTCTCTTGATTCATATTTTCCATGTCTCCTCTAGGTTTAGTTGTGAATAGGTGTGAAATTCTCTCTCTTTTGTGCATTTTTCCATACCCCTTCTTTGTTTAGCCACTCACCCTTAGCCCCATTACAAGCCAAATAAAGACCTAGTTGATCTTGGCATGCAGTTCTAGAGTTGATCTATGTGAGTCTGAGGGGCAAGTCTATGGGATTTCATCTTAAGCCAAGTCCTGCATAATCTCAACTGAGTACATGTGCATACAGGGTTTTAATCTACCTTAATTCGGGTGCCCGGTTATTGGCCTGAGAGGGGAACTCACTTATGATTCTGAGATGATTCTTCAAGCAGGTTAGGTTGTACAAGTTGGTTGGTGGAATGATTGGTTGTGCAGGAAGGAAGTGTAATCAGTTACAGTGTTTGGAAGGTGAATTATCCTGGGTAATTGCTTGGGACAAGCAAAAGTTCTAGTGTGAGGGAGTTGATACACATGATTTGACACCATTATTTGCCCCACGATTCAGTAGTTTTGTTGTTTATTTCCTTTACCTTGATACATTTAAGGCTCGTTTGTGTGTTACATTTGATCAATCTTAGTTTATTCGCAAATGAGGAGTAAATGAAGGATTTTCTGTCATCTCGGATAAGTTTTCGAGACCAAAGGAACCTACCCCGGGACGGAAAGGAGCAACGGAGCACAAAAGGAGTCAGAAGTGGACTAGGAGGCCGCCTCACGGCCAGCCTCACGGCCGTGATGGCGACCGTGACCTCCACCGCGGATAGTAGTTGGCCACGGCACATCACGGCCCCGATCCCGACCGTGATGGTGGCCATGACCCAGCTTCTGTCCAGTATTTATTTCGCGTTTTCTGTATTTTTGGGATATTCCGAGCCCTAGTTTAGTTCAGTACAATTTTTCCTTCTTTGGAGTTTTCCATAGCATAGAATAGAACAGTTTCACATCATTGAATTCGGTTACGAGCTTGGAATCATTGTTTGGATTGGAATTACTCTCAAGAATTGTTAGTAAAGTTTTCTCTTTTATTCTTTAGATTCATTGCTATGATTTCAGTATTTAATTCTTGCTTTGCGTTATTTACTTCAATCATGCGTGAGTAATTCGTTTATGGGTTTGGATTAGGGATCTATTGCTAGTCTTGATGTTCAATTTGTGATTATTGCATAAGTGGGTTTGAATCATCCACCTAGTGTTTATGTTGAATTGGGGATTGTTTTCTACTTGTTATTGATTGATGGCCACAGTTAATTGCCAGTCTAGAAGAAAGTTTCATTACAACGAAAGTTAGATGGAAACTTCGAGCCTTACCAATTTCAACCTAATTTTTCCTACTATGAGAATAAGGGTAATTTGGGGGCTTACAACGCTTAGGAGCTTAAGGCTATGATTGATGCATCACGAAAGTGGGGCAATCCTAGCCTAATTCTGTTTATTGATTACGAAAGTAGCTGAATTGAATTCTTGTGTGCATTGCCCATAAATGCTTAGGTTGATTCTTATTTCCCTAATTCTGAGGTTGTTAGAACATCAAGATTGCAATTCCCCTAATCTGACCCATTCCTTTATCAATCAGTTAATACATTAGCCAATTTACTTCTTTTAATTTCCTCATTCAGTTATCAGTTGCTTGGATTCTAGTTGATTCACATACTCTAGTGTCTAGTGTTCTTAATTCACACAATTACGTGCCATAACCCCAATCCTCAGCGGAACGACATTCTACACCCATATTTACACTCACATTTATACACATCAGTGTGCCGAATCCAGAATTGTTCACAGAACTCGGCGAAAGGGCCGACAATCAAACTACCGACCATTGTCACTTATCAAATGCTCAGGTATACCAAACCGACAAATTACATTTTCCAAAGGAATTTTCTGCACTGATACTCGGTTATGGTGACTAATGGCTTGGCTTCTACCCACTTAGTGAAATAATCAACATCTATTATGCAGAACTTGTGTCGTCCTGGCTCGACTGGTAGTGGCCCCAACAAATCTATGCCCCATCTTGCGAAGGGAATGGCGGTGGTGACCGATGTATAGAAGGAAGCTGACCTTGTTTCTTTCCAGGCGAAGGCTTGACAAACAGGGCACTTTGCCACTTTTCGGATGCAGTCTCTGACCATGGTCGGCCAATAATATCCTTGTAATACCAACTTTCGTGCCAAAGTATGAGCTCCTTGATGAGCCGAGCAAATCCCTGAGTGTGCTTCTTCTATTACCTTTTCAACATCGGCCAGGAACAAACAGAGCAGAAGGGGTCTTCTGAATGACCTTTTGTACAATCTTCCGTCCTGCATAACATAGGACGGGGCCATTCTCTTAATTATTGCTGCTTCCACTAGGTCATCGGGCAGCTCGATTTTGACCTTGTACATGATATGGTCGGCCAGCACTTGAGCTTCTAGAGTAACTTTCTCCTCATTGTTACTTTCTCCTTGGTTTCGCCCTTGTTGACTTATCACATTAACTCTATCCACAACCTCCTCTCGAGTCTCTATGCTTGGTCGTTCCACTATCTCTTTCCGACATATGCCCACTAAGTACTCTGGTATACCTCCCAGCTTTATCTTAGACAGAACATCTACCTCTGAGTTTTCCGCTCTAGGAACATGGTCAATCTCATAAGCTTGGAACTCCTTTAGGAGTCCCTCAGTCACTTCCTTGTACTGTCTCATTCTTTCTCCCTTAGTCTCATAAAATCCTTTCACTTGCCTGACCACTAGTCGTGAGTCAGTCCGAACGCAAAGCTTCTTGGCTCCTAAAGCTTTAGTAACCCTTAATTCACTGAGGACAGCTTCATACTCAGCTTCGTTGTTGGAAGTTTTGAACTGGTACTCCAAAGCATAGTATAGTCGGAATCCTTCTGGGGTAGTTAACATTGCTCCCCCTCCACCATTACTAGTTTTGCATTCTAGTTTAACTTACCAACCAAATTAAGGGTCGTTCTAACTGCTATATGACTACTCCGTATGACGTCCAGAGCGAGTCGCGTGCTTTAAACTATAATCAAACTATTTATTCATTTACATTCAAAGCACGGAATTATTAGGCATGGTGTCTACTCTAAAACTTCCCTCAAATCGCTATAATCAATCAATTGCGTTAAAGTTGACCCCCCATAACCCAATTAATCAATAAAATAAGATCAAAAGGCAAATCTTAATTTAATTGGCAAATTAAGCATCAATATAAGAATTTCATGATAATACTATCAAATTCCTAGAATAAAATACTTAACTAAACATAAAGAAATTGGCAGCAATTAAATCGAAGTGCAAAATCTTCAAATCACTAATTACAAAGTAGATTAACGGTAATAGAAAGGGGAATGGACAATTGCCGTATGAATTGCTGCTGCAAATATGAGAGGAGCGCTGCAACTGAGGATTAATTTGATGGCAAAAATTTGTCGTCGAACAAATTTACGTTGCTGATCCGAAAAAGAATTGTTGCCGACGCCGCCGAACCAATTTATACCGCCTCCGGAATTAGTCTAGGGCAAATTGATGATCCTTGTTGATACAACCTTGAGTGCAAATTGCAGAGAAATATATGTATTGTATTATTACAATTAGTAATTTTAAAATAGAATTGTATTACGAATAGGAAATTAAAAAAGAATATATTTTACTAGGAATTCTATTACAACATTTTTATTTACAATTGTAGTACGAATATGAATTTTATTATCATGTTTTACAATATTACGTAAATCTTAGTAGTATAGGAGTGTTTTGGGCGGCAAGTTAAAATGGAGAGTAAAAAAAATATATTTTATTAGTATTCTATTATCACATTTTAATTTACAATTGTAGTACGAATAAGAATTGTATTATCATATTTTTTACCATATTACGTAAACCTTAGTAGTATAGGATTGTTGTGGGCGGGAAGTTAAAATGGAGGATTTTGTTTTTATTAATAGTATATAGATAGTATAGATAGATAGATTATTGGCTTGGTACGGTCTACTCTCAATATTTATGCCACACTTAAAATTGCTATGTAGACATATTTATAGGGATTCATTGGAAGAAAATAGCCTATCAATGTCTGCTACATAAAATAAATTTGAGAGTTTAAGATTTTAGAAACATATGGTAGACCTCGTGAGAAATTAGAGCAAATATCATTTTTAATCCCTCAACTATAATATATGTATCAATTTTGGTCCTTGACTATTAAAAATTTCAAATTAGGTGCATGACTATTCAATTTGTATCACATTTGGTCCTTGACTATTAACATTTTCAAATTAGGTGCATGACTATTCATTTTGTATCACATTTGGTCATGCCGTTAAATTTTCCGGCCAAATTTCCGGCAAAGTCACCGGTGACCGACTAATTTATTTAATTTTTATTTTAAAAATTATTTTAATACTCCGTAACTTTTAAATAAAAAAAACTTAAAAATAAAAAATAATAATAATAATAGAAAACGCCGGTCACCCTCGATGACTTTGCCGAAAATTTGGCCGGAAAGTTTAACGGCAGGACCAAATGTGATACAAAATGAATAGTCATGCACTTAATTTAAAAATGTTAATAGTCAAGGACCAAAAGTGATACAAATTGAATAGTCATGGACCTAATTTGAAATTTTTAATAGTCAAGGACCAAAATTGATACATGTATTATAATTGAGGGACTAAAAATGATATTTTCTTGAGAAATTATTAAGAAGAGCAAGTCAATCAAATATATGGGAGTGCACATGTAGCAATCTTACGTTGGATTGTCTAAGAAATTTCCATTGAGTTTGGCAGTGGCCGGAAGGAAATTTCCATTACGGTATCGTCTGTCTACACACGCATTTATCAAGCTCTTTAAATCTTTAAAAACTAGCAAATCAAGATAGAAGATAGTGTTCTTAATTTCAAATATGGCTTCTTCTTCTTCATCTTCATCTATTAATGCTTGGATGTATGATGTTTTCTTGAGTTTTAGAGGAAAGACACAGAAATCTTTTATTGATCATCTTTATGAGATTTGCGTCAGGCTGGAGTTAACACCTTTCGGGACGATGAAGAAATTCGAAAAGGTGAGAACATCTCTGATGAGCTATTGAAAGCCATCGAGGGGTCCAAGATACCCATCATCGTATTTTCCAAAACTTATGCCCAATCCAGATGGTGCCTTGATGAACTGATGAAGATTCTAGACTGTAAGAAAAATTTTCAACAGATGGTTCTGCCTATATTCTACAACGTTGATCCTTTAGAGGTTCATTCGTAAACAAACCGGCGAATTTGGTAAGGCATTGGCTCGACATGCACAACGATTCGATGATCAAAAAGTTAATCAGTGGAAAGTTGCACTCACTACTGTTGCTGATTTGTCCGGATGGGATTTGCAAACCATGACAAACGGGTAAATCATCTATGTTTTCAATATTTTTTTGTGTGTGATAGTATGATATATTTGTCACAATTTGGCTCTCTAACTCATATTGTCAATAATATTAATTATGTTAGTTTTGCTAATTAAAAATAGCGTTCTAGCGTATATACATGCATCTTTAAGGATGGATTAATACTTTTGGTAAAACAAGAAAAATATATACAACCTTGAATTGGTTCCTCCGTGCGGTACACTAATTTCCCATATGCCCAACCATTCCTAAGGTGGCTTTATTCTACAGGGATTACAATTGCCTTTGCAAACCAGACTTTTGCAACGGCTTAACCAAATTATTTGTTGGTAAAACAAGAAGAATCTGCACTGTGCATTTCAATTTATTTGTCATAAATATTAATTCCTTTTAGAAATTATAATTATGGATTGATTATTGTATCAGTTGATAAAAATATTATTAAGAGTAGTTTACCTCAAGCAATGGAATCATGAGCGACTAAATATACATATTTAGGGTGTGTTTTTTCATAGTTTTGCACACCATGAATGAGAATCAAAATTATAGATTTATAGTTTTTCATAGGTTTTCATAGGTTTGCAGACCATGAATGAGAATCATGGCTTCTCCTTCATCGGAGAAACCGGCGACCAAAAAACAAATTTTAAAAAATTTAACGCAAGTGGGACTTGCGTTTTTTGAAAAATGCAAGTCGCATTTGCTTTGACCAGTTTTGACAATGAACGCAATTAGGAACTGAGTTTTTTACATTTTGTCAATTATTAGATTGGTTCACATTTTTGTCAATAGAATGCCATGCACTTACATTTATGTCATTTTCCTCCGGGAGAAGGTGATGTGAGATTTAAGGTGTTGTACTGCGGGATCTGTCATACCGATCTTTACTTTGCCAAGAATGATTTCGGCATGTCTACCTATCCTACGCATTGGCGAAGCCACAATGGGGACAGTAGTGGGGGCTTAGATGGTATATATATATTGGCGAACCTACGCATTGGCGAACCCCCACTCATTGGCGAACCCCCACTCCCCCACCCCATATAATGTATATATATTAATTATACTAATAGTTAAACAAAGGTTAGGGTGGCTTAGATGGTAAGGCCATAATATAGCATGATGAAATGGGTAGTGTTTGAACCCTACAGGCTATAGCACCACGTTTTGCTTTCAATTGTATTTTTTATTTGTGATTTTTTCATCACTAGTCAACAATATTTGTGACTGGATATCTAAGCTTTTTATTTTTTATTTTCAAAATATCTCATTAATTTTAATCTTTTGCCGGTTCGCCCCACTGGAAAATACAATATTTCTTTTTCATCACATAATAATCTCTTTTGAAAGAAAGAAATTTCAAAAGTTGTACAAGTAGATACCAGTCTCTCTTTCTATCGTCCCTCAAAGCTTCAACTTTGAAGTTCATCATGATCTAGACTAGCACGAAAACACTATAATAAGGTAGCCCTTATTCACTCAATCACTCCAAAACAAATATTTGGCAAAGTGGAAACAAGAAAACCAAGAAAATCAACACACACGTCGGCACACCGTCATTCCATCGCCTAACGGAATCTGGACAATCTGAACGCGAGAATCGGCGGCCAATTGTTTGTTGAGCTCAACAATATGGCCCATGTACGATACAAGATCCTCTGGCACCGATTTCTCCGGCATCGCCACCGTCCCGTACCAAAGCGTGTTGTCGTACACCACAACCCCACCAACCTTCACCAATTTCAGCACTCTCTCGTGATAGTTTTTGTAGTTTATCTTGTCGGCATCCACGTACGCGAAGTCGAAACTCGACTCGTTGTTCTTCTGCAAAACAACATCATAAGCATTAAATTAAAAACCGCACAATTGTTCTTTAATTTCGGGATGTGATCGAAACGTGTGTTTGATTGTTTCTTACATCTTCCAACAGCTTATCAAGAACAGGAAGAGCCAGAGACTCAATGAAGTTGATCTTGTGCTCAATTCCTGCCTTCTTTATAACTGGCAATCCCATGTCATATGCTTTCCTGTCAGGGTCTATGGCTGTAATCTGATAAATTAAACAAATGCAGGTGAAAACTGATGTCTAATGAACAAAACAGAATGAGCAACCTAGGCTGGCTTAAGTCGGTCGGTACAGTTATGAACAATTTAATAAGTTGATTTATCTTTTTATTGTATTTTATCCACTAAGGTCATAAGGCATGATTCACTTAGTATACACTTACAAGATTTACCTAGTGCACACTGTTAGGATCAAGCGTAAAACTATAGTTAGTATAGAAGGCGCAACTTTATCTCGTTAGACCGTAATCACGTTTTCAAGAGACAAGTTGCTAGACTTGATCCTTCACCGGTCTCTACCCAATAATCCCCTAGCCTCTAATCTATAGATTTGGCCTTTTTCAGCCTCCGACCCTCCGCCCATCACATACCCTCAAATTGTGACTAGGTTTCTCTCCTCACTAACAATTAAAAAAAAGAAATATGAAGAAACATATTGTGGTAGAGTAACAGTACTGACCCGGCCATCATCAGGGATGGTAAGAGCTGTGAGTAGCAAAGAGTATCCAGTGAAAACTCCAATTTCCAGAGTGTTTTTGGCGTTCAGTAGCTTCAAAAGCATTGCCACCATTGGCCCAGAATCCGGTGATGTACCCATCGTCGCACTGACAAAAGAAAATTTTGTGATTTATCATCTATATATGCTATTTCAACAGAAGTAAATTGCAGGTTGTATAAATCAAATTTAATTTATTACTTTACAGTGTGAAAAGTTTAGTGAATTTACAGTGGATGTTTTGCAGTAATATCCCTTATCTCTTTCAGAAGCTCCGACTCACGTGGAAACACACTTGTACATAGAAGGTACTGTTCCATGAAAAATAATACATTAATTTACCAAATTTACACACACTTTTATGTGAAGCTAGAAAGAGAAAGCTGAGAAGCATCCTATTATTTATAAAATAAAATAAAATAAAATAAAAAACAGTTGACCTTCTTTGCTAGTTATACTTTTTACTTAATGATACACAATTGATCTATAAAATAAGAGTATTACCTCATATAATTCTTTACTCTGCAATAACCCTTCTTCCATTACACCTAAAAAAATAAGAACATTGATGAGTTGGAATATAATAACGTCATTAAACCGTATAGTAAATTTTAAATTAAAATATAATTAGAATCAAACTGCATTTAGAAGTTAAAGAATATTTTGTGACGTCTTATAACAGTATTATGTATTACAATATCGAATTATCGTTTGAAATATAGATAAGAGGAAGGAGAAATTGGAGGTGAAATGCATACCTTATTTAGGTTTTGTTTAGATGGGCGAGAGAGAAGTTGGGGATGAAGTAGAGGATAATGTTTTGGAGGAGCAATAATTCATGATAATGTTGCTTTTATAAAGCTTCAATTACGCAAAGTCAGAAAGCATGCACGCACAATTGTCTAGCCAGTCATTATTGTTATTGTTTGTTGAAACTATGTAATGCAGATGAACACAACCAATTTGAATACAAACGGAGTATCAGCAGGTGTAATTGTTCTCAATAATATACCAAACACAATATAAAGCAAATAAAGAGCCAAATTAAGTACACAGTTGAATTTGATGACGCAGTTGGAGAACACCTCCCAAACTGCGGGGCCACGCCCAAAACTTTTTCACTAAAGATCAACCCGTGGTTTTTACAATAGAAGAGATCAACCCGTGGTTTTTACAATAGAAGGTTCAATGAATTACAAAATAATGTATACCACCTATTTAAACATTAACCTTATAATATAACTCTATGAAAAAGATTACAAATATAGTTTGAGCTAATTCTACCAATTACACAAACTATAACCAACCTGGATTTCGCTTCAGCTTGTACAAGTATCAAGTGGAGCAGTTACTCCGGATAGTACTCTTATCAGCCCTCTTTTTCTTGAAGTTTCTTACATAAATTCTTTGGACAATTCTTCTAATAATGCTCTTGAAACTTCAAGGATCTTCATTACCATGCTCCCCTTTTATAGTGTAGGAGTCCCACAATTTTAGCTCATTTAATCCCATGATGACACTGTCTTCACGTAAGAATTTGTGGTGATTAATTGTCAACCACAAGCTTTGAGAGAAATCAGTAAGCTCCTTTGATTTTGCATTTGACTTCTTAAGCAAAGCCTCATCAATTTAATATCAACCACTACATTTTTTTATAACCAACTAACATATGCCAATATTAAGAACTAAATTAATATATACATATTAATTTTGTACTAACAATCTCCCCCTTTGGCATATGTTGATCAAAACACCTCTCACTCATTTCAACAATATTTCACTCGAAAAAGACACCCCAAATATGTACAATCTCCCCCTAAACATGTGTACCAACATAACAAAAACAATCAAATCTCCCCCTGAATTTTTGACACTCTCTACTCCCCCTTTTGAGAAACATTATCCAAAGGCATGACCCCCATATAATAGCAGAAATGAACAAAGCAAGTAAACACAATAAAGAGCCCTGCAAAGTAAGATGTAGAGATAATCTGATAGAAACATGCTATGTATAGGAAGAGAAGGAACAAGCAGAGTGTATGGGTGATGTTTCAAGTCTGAGCACGCTGGATAGCTTTCACACTGGGCTTTTCTCAGGTTATTTGAAACCATATTAAGCACCAGGTAGCCCTCTTCCAGGTCACCAAGAATTACTCACACTAGAAAGCTTTCACACCGGGCTGTTCTAGGATTCTTTTGAATCGTAGCAGACACCGGGCAGCCATCTTCTAGGTAAGGAATATGCTAAGACTGCACAAGGTGTAGAATACACTAGAAAGCTTTTACACTGGGCTGTTCTAGGATTTTTTGGAACCGTAGCAGCCACCGGGTAGCCCTCTTTTAGTTACAAAAAGGGAGGAGGATAAATATGAATATTTGTGTGTATGTGAGATGTATTTAAGAAGGAAAATAACAACAAGCAAAATTCATAAAACTCATTTCTCAAGAATAGATGTGAGTACATATTTTGTGAGAGGAGTCTGGTTATTGAAACTGGAAGGCTTGAGCTAAGCAGAGGTACCAAAAGCATGCACTACCGTCAGATCTTGAAGTATGCAAAACATACTAACCACATGTTATTCACACAGAACTCAAATTGGTCCACTAGCAGGATTCAAGACTACTACTAAATGCAGAAAAATACCATTGAACTAGTTTTCAAAAAGCTACCGATTCATCAGAAGAAGAAGCAGCTCCGCAATCTGGAGAATCCCTATCTTGAGTGTTTTGGCGTAGTGTAGACAAGAGTCTAGTGATCCGAGCCTCACGTGTAGATAGCATTTGTCGGTGATCATGAATCAAACGAAGCTCATTTTCAAGGAAAGCTACGGTGCTGCTCGTGGTGTCAACAGCTAATGATGGGCCAGCATTATCATTTGGCCCTGCAAGATCGTCAATGTGGGTGCCAGTAAGCAATCTGTGGTCAGCTTTGATAAGCTTTGGTTCAGCCTCATAAAACTCAGAGGCGACTTTCTCAAATCCCTGCATAACTAACAAACTATAGATTAAGTTAGGTAGTATCAGGTCCTTTCGACCCTTGGCCCCATTCCGAGCATCAACTACTTGATCAAACAAAAGTTGCCCTAAATTGACTTGAATCCCACTAGCAATCTTGAACAGGAGAACAACCATAGCCCGTGGTACATAACCCTTCTGTGTCGTAGGCATCCAGTTTGAGTACGCAATTTTGTGCAGATAGGCAAAAGTAGAGGTCAATTCCACAACTTTAATAGTGTCCTATTTCACCCATCTAACCCGTGTACCACCTGTTAGCCTTCTAGTGACCACATCCATATCCTCAGTATAATCAGCATCACAATCAAAAGACCCAAAAAACTGATTGATAACCATAGGATTAAAGGCATACATGCGTCCCCTAACATAGGCTTGACCAAATCTAATCAATTCAGGCACAAGATTGGCATAAAATTCACACACAACAGAACAAACAAATTTTTCTACCCTGACCACAGTCTGAAACAATTTTGCAGAGTGTAAAATGTCACATAGGCCTGGTGTAGAAGCAAAATCCTTAAGTAATAATTTCCTCTGGCCAATAAAATCCTTAGCAGAAATATGTTCCCAAGCAAAGTCCAAAGCAGCATGATAAAATTTAAACGAGAAAGCATCAGTAGCAGAGTTTGCCTGAAACGGATTTTGACCGGTAGCAGCAGGCTGAGCAGATCGCGGGGCAGCAACAGGTGACTGTCGGCGCGGGCTGGCAGCAGATGTAGATTGTTGAAGTCTACTGGCTGACTGGGTGACCCGTTGAGTTGGAAAAATGATCTTCATCCTCTACTTTTGAGCCGAGACAGATTGCACACCCGGAACCGGAGAAGCGGCACGGTGGTCGGTCGGCAGTGAAGGCGTATACCCGGGGTCCTGGGTACGCAGATTTTCAACCGCAATTTGGCTCTTTGAAGGAAAATCCCCAATTTCTTCATCCAAATTTTCCTCACTGCTCTCATTAGGACTTGACTGACCGCCCTCTTCTGCAACATATGTAGCATTATATTTCATTGCACCATGGAAATCAGAACTAACCTCAAGAATGTCAGTAGGTTGTTGATATTCCGGCACTAGTGGAGCGTCACGAGCGGTGGCAATGGCACGTCTGGTGGCGGAGCGAGTTTGACGAGGAGCGAAAGGGACGGTGATTAACAGAGGCGTAGCCGGAGCTTTACCCGAGGAGGAACTTGCTGAGCGGGAGGAGCGTCGCGGTGGCATCCCTGAGGTGAAAACGGAAGCTATTCGAGAAAGG
>NXFB01000498.1:17971-30264 GCA_002525835.2 Ipomoea batatas | reverse complement strand
ATATATATATATATATATATATAGAGTCATGATCAGGTGTAGCCGTGCTCTCCTGTGCGGTTGTGCGGTTCACACCACTCAATGTTACGAAATACATCACTCAATGTTAAGAAACACACCACACAAATATGCACTGTGGTGTGTTTCTTAACCTTGTGGTGCATTTTATTGTGTTTCATTGTGGTGTGTTTCTTAACATTGAGTGGTGTATTTCGTAACATTGGTGTGTGACGGCACGGCCGCACCTGAAATTATTTCTTTCTATATATATATATATATATATATATATTTGTTGTTGTGAAAATTAAGGTGTTTTTAATTAATTAATTACCTTGTACCATTTGACTTCTCCTTGCAACTGCAATGCATCACCAGGAATGCGCCAATATTTTAGACCAGTGTACATTGCAGCAAGATGCGCTGCGCTGTTTCCCTTGTTGTCCACTTGATAGTACACAAATTCTGGGAGCTTCTGCTTTCGTAAGAAATTGTAAACAGCAACTTGCCTGTTCTCAACAGCCAAAAGTAACACATTCTTCTGATTTGGATCCACATCATGAATAGATATTGGGAATCTTTTGATGATTTTCTCTACTATCTCTTGGATTCCCATTTTTGCTGCTGCTAATATAGGTGTCTCCTTATGTTTGTTTGCATCTGTAGTAGTAGTAGAACAAATACATTACATGTGATGTTTTAATATAATTTTTGTTACAAGCAAGCTAATTTAATTGATTGATTGCCAAGGACCTTGTGGTCCAGTGGCATCAAACCCTTTCCTTTATACGGGAGGTGGTGGGTTCGAGCCTCGTGGAGTCAGTACTGACTCTTGTGCTTCAATCGGTTGACAAAGTAGTATAGATTATATTATTGTTTGTTTACCAATACCAAATACCTGCAGGGTGGTCTGGCATTGTTTCCTCTGTATCAGAGTGGCTTACATAATTATCTGTTAGAGGTGGTGTCATAGGAAGGTCAATTGGTTTGTTTGGAGCTTCTACAGGTTGCAGAGGTTTCCCCCCAGCATGCTGATACTTGTAACTAGCTTCATTCGGGATCAATTTTTCTAAAATCTCCACTGCGCATGTGTGCTTGCCTTTCTTTTCTTTGATTTTTGATATCCTATGAAATCCTGCATATATATTGTACCTTCTTATCTTTACAATTTTCTTTTATTTAATTTCGCTAAATAATGTGTATATACTTGCATGCCTACTGTACCTAGCTTCTTTCATTTTTGTATATATAATGGTGATCCAATTTTGAAGCACTACATTATAACATATATAATACAGTGTGAAGTTAATTAGTTGGTCAGTTTCAAAATGTGAGAGGGAAATCACCAGAAAATGGTTTGTTCTAAGGAAATTTGCATCACTGTATGACTTAGGGTGTGTTTGGAAGCCCGGAAAATGATTTCCGGAAATCATTTTTCGGGCTTTGAGTGTTTGGCCGGCAATCCATGGAAAACCCAGTCAACGAAAATTATTTTTCGTTGACTGGGGAAAATCAGCCCCATTTGGCGGAAAATGACTTCCGCCAAATTTGGGCGGAAGTCATTTTCCACCCATTACAAACGCACACACAGCAACCTTCCGGCGAGGGAACCAGAGCTCCGGCGGCCGCCGGAACGGTTTTTTTTTTTGTTTTTTAAATTTATTATTATTATAAATTATTAATATTATTTTTAATAATATTATAAATATTTATTAATATTATTTTTATTATTATTATAAATATTTTACTATTATAAATAAAATAATAAAAATATATAATTATACATTTCTATCCATTATCCGGAAAATGATCCAAACACACAAAGACAGTTTTCCAAAATGCAACCAAACATGGGAAATGAAACCATTTTCCGGAAAATAACTCATTTTCCAGAAGTCATTTTCCTGCTTTCCAAACACACCCTTATTGAAAAATTGAAGAAATGAAAAATACTCCGTAATATACTTACCAATTCCCAGTATGATGAGCATGAGTTTCATTACAAACTTGAGGAAACCAATATCTGTGTAGTAAATTCTGGGAAATGCTCCTACAGGCCTTTGGTCGTCTTCCTCTGTCCCTTTATTATTTTTTGTGTTACCTGAAACTTCAAATAATATAATGCTAGTATTTAACTATTTAATTAATGTATGAGGATTTATTTATATATAGGGGAAGGCTGGATGGGTCATCTTACAATAAATCAATAATAATATTTCTACCTTGAGGTTGGCTGTCTTGATTCTCTGGATCATTATTTTGTTTTGCAGTTGGTCCTTTTACAATTTTTTCTAAAGCTGGAAAGAAAAGAAGGTAGCATGGTTAGGTTCGGGGAGCGCCTAGCGCCTAGGACGCCTAGCCGGGGATTAATCGGTGCTTAGGCGCCCGTGTATTTTTTTATTTTATTTTTTATTTTTTAAAAATTTGTTTTAGTATTTTTAATTTTTTAAAGACTAATAATTATAAATTATATAATACTTTAATAGTAAATACTAAAATATTAAATATTAACCTAAAAATTATCTAAAGTTTGTACAATTTAGGATTATTTCGCTCAAAACAATGTTGTTTTGGGTGAAATAACTCATTAAAAAAAAAAAAAAGAACAATAGTTAATCGACCGACTAGAAGGCCTAGTCGGCGCCTAGTCGGTCTAGTCGACGCCTAGGCGGTCAGCGCCTAAGCGGCCTAGGCGGTGCTTTGGTGGCCTAGGCGGAGCTTAGGCGGCCTAGCCGGCCAGCTGCCTAGACCAGCATTTAATGTGATACGCTAGGCGGTCGACCAGCGCCTAGCGCCTAGGCGGGGATTAATCGACGCCTAGGCGGGATTTTTGCAACATTGGTTAGGTTAGAACCATCCGTCCACATAGAGCTAAGCTAGCGTAAAGTAAAGAAGGCATGCATGAGAAGTTGTAACTTGTATGTATCATGTATGTATCTACTAATGAAAACCCAAGTAGTGTTCGGCCCTATTTGGTAAAATATAGTTGGTTGACTACTATTAACTGTTTGACTTTGTTAAATAACTAATATGAACGTTTTGATTAATTAGTCTTGTGTAACAATTTATTGATCCAAATTAAAACACTAAAATTCAAAAATCTGTTCAAAACAATTTTTTCGATCAGCTTTTTTAAAAATTTATTTTGTATATAATCAACTATTAGCTAACAACTAATTTACGAAACATCTTTATACAATCAACTAATCAAATTCACTAACCCAATTAACTATCAGTTAAAAGTTATTTACCAAACACCCATTTCATGAAATTCCAAATAAGCTGGTAGAAGTCAGCAAATGTCCTCCAGTTTTCCGGGAATGAAAAATGATCATTTGCATCGTCTTCAGTAAGTGTTTTTTTGTGAGAGGTTGTAACCTCGGTACCTAAGAACAAATACCCATTGGAAGATCGATCAGATGAGCCTTCTTACGTACGTTGAAGAATTAAACGGTCATTGATATGTTTCAGAAGATACATACATATTAAAAGATGATGAGTTACGTTAAAAAAACTTTAAAGCAATTAAATAAAAAGTAGGAAAAGCAATTCAAGGGAAGGGCCACGTATAGTACTACTTCAATTCATTTCTTAATGGATGGTAGTCATCCAACATTGGGTGTTAAATTTCAATTTCCCAAATATGTATGTAGTCCCTCTGTCCAATTTTACCTGTCCTATTTATTATTTATTAGTTAAACTAACTCTTTTTTCTTTGCTTATTTCCTTTAGTAATTTTTTATTATTTTTAAATTTAATTTTTTGTGTTTAATAGTACTTTTAATGTAGTTTTTAAATATATAAATTTTATATATTAATGCTAAACATAATATTATGAAAAATTAGATTAAAAAATTACTTCAGCATCTTAAATGAACGACAACCATTTTGGAAGGAGTTAGTATATTCTTACAGTAGTAGATAATGCTTTCATAGGATCCAAGATAGCTGCTGCTCTTGAATACATGTGGCTTCCTGGCTAGAATATGCAGGGGAGATGTGCCATCCTCACTCACATAATTCACAAGCTCTGGAAATTTTTCAATTATCTCATAGGCCAATTCTGTGGAAGGAAGGAGATCGAGGTGTTAGATTTCAGTTTTCAGTTTTCAGAGGAATGAACACAAACACAAAATCCAAATATGGATTTGTTAAGTGCAAGTGGAAGTGGTTTAATTTNGTATGTATGTATGTATGTATGTATGTGTATATATATATATATATAACAGGTCAACTCACTTTGTATTAAAAGGAGCGAAATGTCCTTGTATTTAATGGAATTTAAACATTTTTGTTGACAGATGGCAAAAAATGATAATTCAACAATAATATATATATATATATATACTAAGGCTCGAACCCACTCCCTTTCACATGTGAGTGTAAACCGGTGCCACCAAACCACAAGGTCTTTAATTTAGCATTCAACAATAATTTTAGTACCAAAGAATTTTTTTTAAAAGAATTAACAGGACGTTTGGTTGGAGGGAATTACAATTCAATTCCCACCTAATTCTCTCGCCCTCAAAAAAAAAAAAAAAAAAAACTAGCTTTTTTATGGCTAAAAATGGGTTTGGAAGGTCTATATATCCATGCAATGAATTGAAATATTGAATACATGCACGGATGTGGTCCAACATCAGATCATTTTACTTTTGGAAGTGCTAATTAAACTACATAGGGTACGGGAGTACGGCGACATTCATCTGACCTAACCCGAACGTCTCACACAAGTTTTTACCGTAAAAAATATCAGTTTTGGTTTTACTTAAAACTCATATTCTATGAAATTATGAAGTCAATTCAGAACCATTTTTACCTAGTAACTTTAGAACCATATTTATAAAATCCTGTGGTTTCTACAAGTGAAGTTTGGCCGCAGGCCGCAGCTAAAAGTTACCGTTATTGCAGTAACTCCAACCAAATTGGTTGGATAGTTGACTTAGTAATCATAACGTTTAAAATTTGAATTTATGCGAAAGATGTTTATTGATGACGTTTTTGGTTTGAGTTAGTCACTTATGAGTAATCTATACTGATTTACTTTTTCACGTGACACTTTATTGGCTAAGGTTACGCGGCGCCGCGGCGGACTTCATCCAATGCATATTTTCAAGTAATGACGGTAATTTTTTTTTTTTGATAAAAAATAATAGCTAGGTTAGGCAAGCACAAATTAAAGTAATGCAATAAAAAATAAGTTTAATTTGTAATTAATAGTAATAGCTAGGTTTGCATTGCCCAATACTATGTAATTCAATAATGAGTTTAGGGGGCTCAACATGCTAAACCACTTGTAGTAGTATATTCAACTAAACAAACAAGTCGCATACCAATAAATTCTTCTCTAATTTATTCTACACAACATAGCAATATATAATTGAAATTAACTCAAGCATATATTATTTGTTGTAAATAATTGAAACATAATTTATATATATATAAATAATCTAATGTCAATATAAATTGTGTTAGATATAAATAATCTAACTAAACAGAATAGTATACGAGTAACCTGATTCGTAGTAGCGGAAGCGGAAGCCGTATTGATCTCCAGCCACAGTTGATGTAATGCCTCTTGAACGGTAGACCGTCAGCCATATTTGTCTCATACTTGATTCAGAACCCTAGATGGGATGGTGTACTGGTGTCTACTGAGCAGTATGAGTACCGTGAACTGTATGTGCTATATAATGCTTACCTTGTATCCCATCAATACAGGTTTATATAGGCACAGAGTCTGGTTGAATAACAACTACTAGTTATTGGGTCCAACCAAACTACTTAATAAGCCTAGTTAACTTGCACCACTTAATTAAGGCCCTAATATATAATATATAATATATATATTATTAGGGAAAATCTTACATTCTCCCACTTGGTGCAAGTACAAGCACAACCATCATCAAAGAACAAAACACACGAATCATAGTGATAAGTCCTCTATTTTGCAGAGTAATATCCATTATGGTCACATGTATTTCAATTCTCTAACTTAGGCCCCTCATGAACAAACTCAATGTTTATTCTCGGTATAACTTGAGTGATGTTTCTCAAAATATATTATGTGCACAACTGAAGAGAGAAACCATCCAAATATTTGTACAAAAGAGTACTTATTCNGAAAATAGGTGCACATGTGCAAGTAAAATGTATTACAAGTGCAAGTAATTTAAAATGTACAATGAGCATCAATACTAAGGGCACCTAATGTTATAACTAGGTGCACTTAATGTTATAACTAGGTGCACATAGGTTGCACCCAGGTGCATGAATGTTAACAAAGTAATTACTTGCACAAGTGCAAGTAAAATGTATTGCAGATGCAAATAAAATGTATTACAGGTGCAAGTGAATTGTACACTGAGCATCAATACTAAGTGCACCTAATGTTATAACTAGGTGCACCTAATGTTATAATTATGTGCACATAGGTTGCACCAGGTGCATGAATATTAACAAGGTAAATTACTTGCATTTGTAAGTGAAAATATTTGCGAAAATAGGTACATAAATATTAACAAGGTAAATTACTCGCACTTGTAAGTGAAAATAAGTGCGAAAATAGGTGCACTTGTAAGTGAAACTAGGTGCACTTTTAAGTGAAATTAGGTGCACTAGTAAGTGAAACTAGGTGCATCAAAGTTCCAGTTATTTACGAAAATGCCACCGCGTCATTTTTTAAAAATTGCATCTGATTGGTTGATCTGGACACGTGGACGGCTGTGATTTGTCCGCAATTCTCTCCTGAGCGAGAGTATGCACGAGAGTGCAACCCTGTGTGTGTGTGTGTGTGTGTGTGTGTGTGTGTGTGTATATATATACACTTGTTCACATGAGGACAATATTGTTAGATATAAATAATCTAACCAAACAGAATAGTATACGAGAAACCTGATTCGTAGTAGCGGAAGCGGAAGCCGTATTGATCTCCAGCCACAGTTGATATAATGCCTCATGTAATGCCTCTTGAACGGTAGACCGTCAGCCATATTTGTCTCATACTTGACTCTAGATGGTGTACTGGTGTCTACTGAGCAGTATGAGTACCGTAACTGTATGTGCTATACAATGCTTGTCCTGTATCCCATCAATACAAGTTTATATAAGCACAGAGTCTGGTTGAATAACTACTATTAGTTATTTAGTACAACCAAACTACTTAATAAGCCTAGTTAACTTGCACCACTTAATTAAGGCCTTAAAATATACTCCCTCCGTCCCATTTTACCTATCCTATTTACTATTCATTGGTCAAACCAACTCTTTCTTCATTGCTTATTTTCTTTAGTAATTTTTTATTAATTTTAAATTTAATTTTTTGTGTTTAATAGTACTTTTGATGTAGTTTCTAAATATATAAATTTTATATATTAATACTAAACTTAATATTATGAAAAATATTAAAAATAACTTCAGTCAAGCCTCATTAAACGAACCAGACAACCAAAATGGGACGGAGGGAGTAATATATAATATATATATTCTTAGGGAAAATCTTACATTCTCCCACTTGGTGCAAGTACTAGCACAACCCTCATCAAAGAACAAAACACATGAATCATAGTGATAAGTCATCTATTTTGCAAAGTAATATCCATTATGGTCACATGCATTTCAATTCTCTAACTTAGGCCCCTCATGAACAAACCCAATGTTTATTCTCGGTATAACTTAATGGATGTTTCTCAAAATATATTATGTGCACAACTGGAGAGAGAAACCATCCAAAATATTTGTACAAAAGAGTACACTGTATGATCTCTAAAATCTTTAAAAGCATGCTTTAAGTAGAGATCTCTTAATGTTAGCATAATGCTAACTGTATTCCGTGACTTCTTTATAACTGAACTTGAACACTACCTCTAACAGCTAAGAGCTCAGAGTTGACACGTCTGTCACTCCCACTCATTAAAATAGCCAAAAGATAGTTAAGTCACAGAATTATTCCAATAACTTAGAGAACAAACAAAAACCTCTAAGTCCATAAATTTGGAATCTTAACATACACCATAACTTCCCAAATAATCACAATATCCACTTTAAAATTAACTGAACATTTATGAGTCTTACTTTTATGTCTCACAAAATTGTTTTGAGCCTTAAATACCAAAATGGCCCAGGATCAATTTTGAAGAAACTAAAAGACTCTATTAAATGCTAAAGAATAACAGTGCACCACAAGTTAGATGATTTTGTTCTAATAAATTCCTTAATATTGTTACAACATTTTCATAAATATGTTGCACAACCAGATGTCCAATAATTTGAACTTATGAATTTATATGAACAAATTCAAGATTAATACTTGTGGAATCTTTTGGACTTATTGTTTGACATACAATCCAATTTGCATTGGGATGTATAAAGACAATAGTTAGATCCATAATCCTTAGTGGAGTATCTTAATGATCTTTTTTTAAAATGATCACTCCCACTGTTCTTTAGCAAACTTAATGATATACATACTCATAATTGATTTGACCAACTAATAAATGAGGATAGAATTCTCCACCATTAGTTGGGCATACTAAATAATCAATATTTGGTTCCAATTAAAGTCCAAATAAATAATGAAGATATAATTCCCCACCATAGTTGGACATACTAAAAAAAACACCTTTCAAAACCAAGTTAGAATTTGGCTCAAAAGATATATTTTTTTCTTGAAGATATATTTTTTTCTTGTAATCCAAAAGAAGTATATCATATCACGAAACTTACTATAGTTAGACCAAAGAACCAAGTAAGCTTTCGTGGAATAATTAATAAAAGTGGTTAAATTTTGGGAAGTAACTGAATACATGTTTTGCCAATGCAAACCATGAAACTTAGAATTTATAATTGAACTAAATTTATAAATTCTAAGAAATTGTGATAAAATTATTATCTGGGTTAAGGGATTTAGTGACATAAAACTTGCCTGTGGGCTGAAGTTTTAATTCTATTAAATCCAATTAAGAAACCCTTTATGATAATAGTTTATCTCAATTATCAAATAGTCAGAAGAACCTAATAACATAAAACTTGCCTGTTGGGCTAAAGTCTTACTCGATTAGATCCAACTGAAAATTTTTTATTTATGATGAAATAATTTACCAAATAAGTTGAAGAATCAAGTGACATAAAACTTATCTGTGGACTAAAGTTTTAATTCAATAAGATTCATTACAACCATTATGATAAAAAAAAACTTAAAGAAATCAAATTCTTTTCTTTAACCCTCGTGGGCAATTCAAGAAATATGATCCAAAGTTTACATCATAAAATTAAACTTCATGATAGAATTAGAAATTATTTACAAATAACCATAAAGTAAATAAATTTATTTATTTCTATCATCACTGATAAAACTACTAAACTACATTCCGATACATAATTGCCTGTAAGCTAAATTATGATCGTAGTCCAGTATTTCATCCTGATTAATTTATACAAATATAACGAAATTGCCTGTGGGCTAAATTTCATCACATTACATACAATTAATCACAACTTATATGTCTAAAACTTTATGTGATCAATATAAACCGCTCAATATATAATTTTAACTGATTAAGGATGTTGTGGCTACTCCCCAACCAAATTAAAATTATAAGATCACTAGACATTTATCAACTCCTTGCGTAATCTTTATGTGATCAAGATAATGATAAATATAATTTAATCTGATTAAGGATGCTGTGGCTACTCCCCAACCAAATTAAAATTAAATATCATAATTTAATAATCTTTGGAAATTGAATAAGCCGTAGTTATTCTTTAAGTAACCAAGATTGAAACTTTAAGACTTCAGTAAATTAAAGATGCTATAGCTATTCTTTAATGGACCGAAATTTCATCACATTGGCAAGGAATACTTAAAAAAAATTGACAGATTATACCAAATCATGATGGGAGATTCCAAATGTATATACCCCATAAAAGTTTGTAAAACAAAACCTCACTAAAGACCACTCTTTAGATAATATCAATTTAAGGAGACTAGTGGCCAAGATGTTCTTAAGTCATGGCCATAAAATTAGTATGCATCCCTGATTCATATACACAATGTATAACTGTTTAGGGTATAAACAAAACTGTAGGGTATAATCCGAAATTGAATAGTTCACATATGAATAAAGCTTTAAAATAGTGAACTAAAATAGCAGACTAAATGTGCTTAAATTCAGGCACTACTGCAACTAAAATTTATGCATAAGTCCATCTTAATAAGGAACTAATATAATTCCAACATAAATTTATGCATTACTGAAGGCATAATAATAAAATTGCATAATTTAAAACTAGAATATTATGCAGTGGACAAATTAATATGCATAAAATTAAGCATTAACCTCATATATTCTAAACAAATTACGTAACTTAAAGCAATTTTAATATGAGCTTCCAAAGTATAAACTTAATATTCAAACTCTAATGAGTCCAATCCAAAGGGACCCAAATTAATGAATATATACTTTGAAATTTCAAACTTTAAGCCCATTACAAAATGTTTTAATGCATCACACTAAATTTGTGAGAAATAGACCGAATTTACAAATTCAACAATATCTTTAAAAAAAGGAATATATTGTCATTTGTAAAACAAAATCTCACAAAACCCAAATTGCATAATTAAACTTAATAGTATGCACTAAATGTGATTGAATGCATAAAACTGTCTGAAGAGTATGAACCAACTATAGAATATGAATTTTCACCAAATATTCATTATTCATACTTAATCAAATATGGGCATAAAGAACTAAAAATTATAGTTCAAAACTTAATGAATTATGGAATAAATGGCAATAGTCAGTTGCCTAGCAATTATGTTTTTCCAAAATTACTGAATTGATTTAAAACCACTCTCCATAACCGAATTAAAAATATTATTATCATTAATGGCAAAATTGCAAATAATCCAAAAAGCAATAAAATAGCCATAATAATATTATTAAATGGAGACTAAATATGAAAAAACCATGGTTACAACCGCTAACTTTAGAAACATTTTCGGATATAATTTTGAAAACTTGATAAAAATTAAAGTCCGAAAAACATTAATGTCAAGAAAATGATAATATCCATAATATTTTCTTAACTGGAACATTGTCACATGAACTGGATTGAAAACAATTCAGGAGTCATAACTGAATACCATATTAATAGTAATGATATCATTAATTAAAATATTTAATGGTAATAAGAAACATTATAATCACCATTAACATTTAACAATGACAACCAAATTATGGTAATACACCTTCTTAATATTTCCATATTTCTAAAGATAGAATGTGTGACTAGTCCAAATTAGCGGTTAACTGTAACTGTAGCACTAATTACCAATTAATAATAAAAGATAATTAATGACATACCTTAATGATGCAAACCGCATCTTCCCATTGCGCTAGCAACGATGACGATCCATAAGAGAAGGAAAAAAAAAACTTCATAATTCTCCCCATCTTCATTGTTGGTGTCAGTAACCTCAATGCAGCGTCCAATGATATGTAAAAGATTTGTTGGTAGGACTTAATTACCAACATTAATAGTCATGTACTAAAATGAATTGTCATGGGTAATCTTACCAATGTACCAAATATGGCAGATTACCATGAAACAATAATTATTATGAAAAGCAATAAATGAGATTAGTCCCTAAACTTGATAACAGTAACTAATAATGCCAATTAATAATAACTAAAATAAAGGCAAAACTGTAATTAAGGGATGCCAAATACTAATCTCAATATCACATAATAATTAAACATGACTATTATAATATTTAGGGAGACTGAATTTAAGGTAATAACCAAATTACCATTATACAGACAATATACCAACTATATT
Source organism: Ipomoea batatas (assembly GCA_002525835.2). NCBI lineage: Eukaryota > Viridiplantae > Streptophyta > Magnoliopsida > Solanales > Convolvulaceae > Ipomoea > Ipomoea batatas. The sequence goes on along the minus strand of NXFB01000498.1, from coordinate 18,429 downwards.
GCTTTAAAATTAAAGAATTAATATCATTATTAAAGCCTTGAAAACTATTGATAAATTAGAAAAAAGAAACATAATTTTTTTTTGAAAGAAAAAAAAAAAGAAACATAATTAATTTAAGCAATAGTTATAATCTTAATGGCCAAATTAACAATTAAATTCTTAAATCCTTAATGCCTCAAAACCAGGCCAAAACAATAATTATAGCACATATATGCTCAAATTAGACCTATAATTCTTAATGGTCCAAGTGAGCTATAACATGGATGAAAAAAAAGGTCTAGTACTGAAATAGATCCAAACTTAATATTATTACCATCACTGAATACCATTAACAAAATATGGTAGATAGTAATAATTAAAACTTAATAACCATATTATAAATCCAAAATGAGCTATAATTATTATTTAAATATCAATCAATAATGGTAGGATCCATACTTTAATGACCCAAGATAGGT